>CAUYLG010066357.1:0-32520 GCA_963573385.1 Cacajao melanocephalus
CTTCTTCACCATGATCAAGTAGGCTTCATCCCTGGGATCCAACACTGGCTCAACATACACAAATCTATAAACGTAAACCACCACATATACAGAACCAAAGACAAAAATCACATGATTATCTCAATAGATGCAGAGAAGGCCTTTGACAAAATTCAACAGCCCTTTATGCTAAAAACTCTCAATAAACTAGGTATCAACAGAATGTATCTCAAAATAAAAAAAGCTATTTATGATAAAACCACAGCCAATATCATACTGAATAGGCAAAAACTAGAAGCATTCCCTTTAAAAACTGGCACTAAACAAGGATGCCCTCTCTCACCATTCCTATTCAACATAGTATTGGCAGTTCTAGCCAGAGCACTTAGGCAATAAAAAGAAATAAAGGGTATCAATTAGGAAAAGAAGAAGTCAAATTGTCCCTATTTGTAGACAACATGATCGTATATTTAGAAGACCCCATTGTATCATCCCAAAATCTCCTTAAGCTGATAAGTAACTCTGGCAAAGTCTCAGGATACAAAATCAATGTGCAGAAATCACAAGCATTCCTATACACCAATAACAGACAAACAGAGGGCCAAATCATGAGTGAATTCCCATTTACAATTGCAACAAAGAGAATAAAATACTTAGAAATACAACTAACAAAGGATGTAAAGGACCTCTTCAAGGAGAACTACAAACCACTGCTCAAGAAAATGACACAAACAGATGGAAAAACATTCCATGCTCCTGGTTAGGAAGAATCAATTTCATGAAAATGGCGATACTGTCCAAAGTAATTTATAGATTCAATGCTATCCCCATTGAGATATCAATGACTTTCTTCACAGAACTGGAAAAAACCACCTTAAGCTTCATATGGAACCAAAAGAGAGCCCACATAGCCAAAACAATTCTAAGCAAGAAGAACAAAGCTGGAGGCATCATGCTACCTGATTTCAAATTATACTACAAAGGTACAGTAATCAAAACAGCATGGTACTGGTACCAAAACAGAGATATAGACCAATGAAACAGAACAGACGCCTCAGAGACAATGCCACACATCTACAACCATCTGATCTTTGACAAACCTGACAGAAACAAGCAATGGGGAAATGATTCCCTGTTTAATAAATGGTGTTGGGAAAACGGGCTAGCGGTATGCAGAAAGCAGAAACTGGACTCCTTCCTGACACCTTACAATAAAATTAACTCCAGATGGATTAAAGACTTAAACATAAGACCTAACACCATAAAAAACCATAGAAGAAAACCTAGGCAAAACCATTCAGGACATAGGCATAGGCAAGGACTTCATGACTACAACAAAAGCATTGGCAACCAAAGCCAAAATAGACAAGTGGGGTATCAGTAAACTCCAGAACTTCTGTACAGTGAAAGAAACATTCATTAGAGTGAACCGGCAACCAACCGAATGGGAAAAAATTTTTGCAATCTGCTCATCTGACAAAGGGCTAATATCCAGAATCTACAAAGAACTAAAACAGATTTACAAAAAAAACCACACAAACCCATTCAAAAGTGGGTGAAAGATATGAACAGACACTTTTCAAAAGAAGACATATATGAGGCCAACAAACATGAAAAAATACTCTTCATCATTGGTCATTACAGAAAAGTAAATCAAAACCACATTGAGATACCATCTCATGCCAGTTAGAATGGTGATCATTAAAAAATCTGGAGACCACAGATGCTGGAGAAGATGTGGAGAAACAGGAACACTTTAACACTGATGGTGGGAGTGTAAATTACTTCAACCATTGTGGAAAACAGTGTGGTGATTCCTCAAGGATGTAGAAATAGAAATTCCATTTGACCCAGCAATCCCATTATTAGGTATATATCCAAAGGATTATAAATCATTCTATTATAAAGACAGATGCACACATATGTTCACTGCAGCACTGTTTACAACAGCAAAGACCTGGAACCAACCCAAATGCCCATCGATGATAGACTGGACAAGGAAATGTGACACATATACACCATGGACTACTATGCAGCCATAAAAAACGATGAGTTTGCATCCTTTGTAGGGACATGGATAAATCTAGAAACCATCATTCTCAGCAAACTGACACAAGATCAGAAAAAGAAACACTGCATGTTCTTACTCATAGGAGGGTGTTGAACAATAAGAACACATGGACACAGGGAGGTGATCATCACACACTGGGGTCTGTTGGGGGAAACTAGGGGAGGGATAGTGGGGGGTAGGGAGGTTGAGGAGGGATAACGGGGAGTAATGCCAGCTATAGATGACAGGGGGATGAAGGCAGCAAACCACATTGCCATGTATGTACCTATGCAACAATCCTGCATGTTCTGCACATGTACCTCAGAACCTAAAGTACAATATATATACATATAAACAAAACAAAACAAAAACAATGAGTATGTGTCCTTTGTTGGGACACGGATGAATCTGGAAACCATCATTCTGAGCAAACTGACACAAGAACAGAAAATCAAACACCACATGTTCTCACTCATAGGTGCGTGTTGAACAATGAGAACACACGGACACAGGGAGGGGAGTATCACACAATAGGGTCTGTTGGGGGGTAGAGGAAGGACAGCAGGGGTGGGGAGGTTGGGGAGAGATAACATGGGAGAAATGCCAGATATAGGTGATGGGGGGATGGAGGCAGCAAACCACCTTGCCATATATGTACCTATGCAACAATGCTGCATGATCTGCACATGTACTCCAGAACCTAACGTATAACAACAAAAAAGCAATCAAAACTGGACAATTGTATAAAACAGCCAGTTTGGAACTCTGAATATTAACTTAGTGCATACAAGAAATTAAGTTTAAATTCAAGAAAAACTGCTGCACCTCAGATGAAAACAGCAGTAATCTATGGAGCTTCAATCCAGGGCTTCTCCCACTGCCCCTAGCTCTATCAGCATGGTAAATCTACCAGGACAGGACAGGTCTTGACAACCAGCAGCTTCACTCTCACTGCCTGGGAGAGCTGACTTGACTTGGAACATAGGCAAAAAAATCTGAGTGTTATCAGAAATGGTCATAATTTCTGTGGCAAACAGATGTAGAAAGTTAACATCATAGCTATCTCGAGACTTAGATCCTGGTGAGGGCAAAAAAATGACTAGCAAACTACCTAGAAATTTAACAGGGAGATTCAGGGAGTAGGACATCCATAGTGAGCATTGATAAGCTCTAGCATATGCCTGGGATATTAGTTTTCTATTGCTGCTGAAACAAATTACCACAAATTCGGTGCCTTAAGCCAATACAAATTTATCACAGTACCATTTAGAAGTCAGAAGTCGTAAATGGGCCAGTAAGGCTGTGTTCCTTCTGGAGGCTCTAAGGGAGAATCCATTTCCTTGCCTTTTCCCATAACTAGAGGCTCCCATGTTCCTTGTCTCTTGGTCCAACACCACTCTGACCTCTGCTTCCCCCGCAACATTTCCTTCTCTCACTTTGAACCTCTTGATTCTTTCTTTTAAGGACCCTTGTGATTACACTGGATTCACCCTGATAACTCAGGATAAGCTCTTAACCTTAAGGTGCATAAATTAGTTACCTTGGCTAAGTCCTTTTTATCAGGTTAACATAACATGTTAGCAGGTTTAGTAATAAGAACGTGGATATCGTTGAGAGTTATTATTCTGCCTACCATACCTAGTGATCTAAAAATTTGTGCATGTGCAAGCCTGTTCGGTCATGAGAGACAACAAAAAGTACTAGCAATTTACACATCCCTGGTTGAACATGAGACTTGTGCAAACAAAAGAATAAAACTGGGAAGTCTGCAAAAAATAAAAGTCAGAGAACATTTATGAACTGCTGAACTTTGAATGCATTTTCCAAGGACATACAGATTCACTGGCAAAGAGTGGCAGCCCTACTGGCTCAAGCTGTTTGAGCATAACCTTTGGCCAATAACTGGCCGGACATTAAGCTACGGAGAAAAGAGAGTGGATTCTAAGATGTCAAGCTAAAAAAAAAAAAAAAAAGGAATTTTTTAAAATAGGAGAGAAAACAATGTGGTGACTAAATACTGACTATTCCAGTGAACTGTCTAAGAAGCCACATCAGGATCCATCAAGGGAGCAAAGGGACACACCAAGAACAGAAAAATGCAAAGGTGGGCAGCCACCCACCCAAGATCAAGGCAGAGCCAGGGGAAGCTCTCCAATACAAAGAAAGGGTGAGAATAAGAGTCCCTGGGGGACCCACACTCCCCACAGGGACCTTTGCAATCTTGGGAACAGGAGAACCCCCGCCGAATCCCCAGGCTTCTAGACTGTTACAAAGAACCACTTGGAGTTTTTGCAGAGATATCACTCAAGACTATGGGGAGCCCTGCAGGCTTTATACCCCTGAGCAGCCAAGAACCAGCTGCCATAACACGAATAGAGGCCACAGTCATTTCTCCTTGCCAGAAAAAGTTCCACTCTTGCTTCCAGTGCAGCAGCCTCACCCTTGTCTGAACTCTGTGGGTGAACAGAGCTCTGTGTACCACCAAGAAAGATCTAGAAGGCAGAACATGCAACTTCTCCACCCCCACTGCTGCCAGCCAGGCAAGACTGACAGGGGAGGAGCCCCCACTATCGGAACACTGAGATGGTTGAGATGCCAAGGTTTGTGGGCCATCATCGGGGGAACAGGGCATACTTCCCTCTAAAGGACAGGTTCAGGAAGGGTGTGGCCTGCCTGCAAGCCGTGGCCATGCCTGAGGGAGCTTGGCAGCCCAGAACATCTAACAAAACAAACATCGGCAGGGCAACAGTGCTCAGAGGTGGCTCCTTCAAGACTCATGAGAGCACCTGCTAAGGGAGTCATCTCTCTCCCCTCCACCAACCACAGAGCACTGCTGTGAACACACTGAAATACACAGGACTTATGCGGCTAAGAGCATTATCTGCCAATCATCACTTCTAAGCGCCATCTACTGGATTGCAGCCTAAATTACAACACCAAAAATATTTTGCAAGTACACTGGGCCTGTGTGAAACCTAAGGCAAAAAGCTAGGCACAAATAAAGATTATGTACAGAGCCCTGGACCTCTGAAAGCACTGAGAAATAAAGTCAACCAACTATACTCAGATTAAACCACAGTTAAAGGACACCGTCTCTCTCAGTTGAGAGTGAATCTGTGTAAGAATTCTGACAATTTGAAAAGCCAGAGTGTCCCCTTATCTTCAAAAAAAAAAAAAGCCCCCCAGCAATGGTTCTTAAGCAGACTGAAATGATTGCAATGACAGACATAGAATTCAGAATCTTGATAGCAAGGAAGCTCCTAGAGATCCAGGAGAAGCTGAAATCAAATCCAAGGAATCCAGTACAATAACCCAAAATCTGAGGAATAAAATTCCTATTTTAAGAAAGAACCAAACTGAACTAGAATTGAGTAACTCATTGTAAGAATTTCAGAATACAGTCAGAAGCATTAATAGCAGAATAGATCAAGCTGAGGAAAGAATCTCAGCACTCAAAGATCAGTTCTTTGCATCAATTAATTTAGACAAAAATAAAGAAAAAGTAATTTTAAAATACAAAAAAAAAAACCTACAAGAAATATGGGACTATATAAAGAGACCAAGTGTATGACATGCTGACATTCCTGAGAAGGAGAGAGAATAAGCAACTTGGAAAACATACTTGAGGATATTGTCTATGAAAATGTCCCCAATCTTGCTAAAGAGATTAACATGCAAACTCAAGAAATACAGAGAACCTTTGTGAGATGCTATACTAGATGATTATTCCCAAGGCACATAGATTCACCAAGTTAATGCAAAAGAAAACATCTTAGAGAGAAAGGTCAGGTCACTTAAAAAGAGAGTTCTATCAGGTTAGCATCAGACATCTCAGCAGAAACCTCCAAGTCAGAAAAGATGGATGTCTATTTTCAGCATTCTTAAAGAAAATAAATTCAAACCAAGAATATCATCCCATGAAATGAAGCCACATAAATGAAGGAGAAATAAAATCTTTCTCAGACAAGCAAACACTAAGGAAATCCATTACCATCAAACCAGTATTACAAGAGGCCCTTAAGAGAGTGCTAAAAATGGAAATGAAAGATCAATATCTGCTACCACAAAAATACACTCAAGCACATAGCCCACAGATAATATGAAGAAATCACGCAATCAAGTCTACAAAACAACTAGCTAACAACATGACGGGATCAAAATCTCATATATCAATACTAACAATTAATTCAAGTGGACTAAATGCTGCACTTAAAAGGCATAAAGTAGCAAGTTGGAAAAAAGACAAGATTCAACTATCTGCCATCTTCAAGAGACCCATCACACATGTAATGGCACCCACGACCTTAAAGTAAATGGATGGAGAAAAATCCATCACGCAAACAAAAAACAAAAAAGACAAGAAGCCATGATTCTTATCTCAGATAAAACAGACTTCAAACCAACAATGATAAGGAAGGATAAAGAATGGATATTACATAACATGGATATTACATATACTCACCCAACATTAGAGCACCTAGATTTATAAAACAATTTCTTCTTGACATATGAAAGGTCTACACAGCCACACAATGATGATAGAGAACTTCAACACCCTACTAACAGTGTTAGTTAGATCATCAAGGCAGGAAACTGAAGAAGAAATTCTGGACTTAACACTTGACCAACCGAGATTAATATACCCTTTCAAAATACTCTAACCAACAACCACAGAATATATGTTTTCTCATCAGCACGCAGAACATACTCTAAGATCAACCAACAAAATACTCCCAAACCATATTCAGCAGCACATTAAAAAGTTAATTCACCATGATCATGCTTTATTTCTTGGATGCAAGGTTGTTTCAACATACACTAATCAATAAATTTGTTCACCACATAATCAAAAACAAAAATCATATAATTATCTCAATAGACAAAGAAAAGACCTTGATAAAATTCAACATCCCTTTATCACAGAAACTTAATAGGTTAGGCATTGAAGGAACATATCTCAAAATAATAGAAGCCATATCTGACAAACCAACAGCCAACACCATATTGAACAGGCAAGAGTTGGAACCATTCCCCTTGAGAACTGGAACAAGACAAACATGTGCACTCTCACCAGGATACAATACTAGAAGTGCTAGCTAGAGCAGTCGGGCAACTGAAACAAGTAAAGACATCCAAATAGGAAAATAAGAAGTCACACTATATCTCTTTGCTAATGATGTGATTCCATACATTAAAAAAATCCCCAAAGACTCCACCAAAATGTTCCTGGAGCTGATAAATAACTTCAATAAAGTTTCAGGATATAAAGGTAATGTACAAAAATAAGTAGCATTTCTATACATCACTAATGTTCTAGCTGACAGCCAAATTAAGAACACAATCTCATGTACAATAGCCACAAGTATGTATATATATATATATATATATATATATATATATATATATATATACACACACACACACACACACCTAGGAATACATCTAACCAAAGAAGTGAACACTCTATGAGGAGAACTACAAAACACTGCTAAAAGCAATCAGAGACAATACAAATAAGTAAATAATCGAGCTCATGGATTGGAAGAATTATTATGAAAATGGCTATATTACCTAAAGCAATTTACATATTCAGTGTTCTTTCTATCAAAATACCAATGTCATTTTTCATAGAATTAGAAAAATCTGTTCTAAAATTTATATGGAACCAAAAAGGAGCCCAAGTAGCCAAAGCAATTCTTAGTAAAAACAACAAACCAGAGGAATCACATTACCTGACTTCAAACTACAAAAGGCAATAGCAACTAAAAGGGTATGGTACTGGTATAACAATAGATGCAAAAACCAATGGAACAGAACAGAGAACACAGAAATAAAGCTCCACACCTACAACCATCTGATCTTTGACAAAGTTGACAAAAATAAGCAATGGGAAAAGTCTCTCTATTCAATAAATGGTTCTGGAATAACTGGCTAACCATATGCAGAAGAATAAAACTGTACTTCTACCTTTAACCATATACTAAAATTAACTCAAGATGGATTAAAGACTTAAATATATAACCATAAACTTTAAAATTCCTAGAAGAAAACCTAGAAAATAACCTAACTGACATTGGCTTTTGCAAAGAATTTATGCTAAGTCCCCAAAGCAACTGCAATGAAAACAAACAAGTGGGACCTAATTTGATGTGGGTTGAATCTGTATCCCTACCCAAATCTCCTGTTCAATTATAATCCCCAATATTGGAGGTAGGACCTGGTAGGATTGGATTATGAGGGCAGTTTCTAATGGTTTAGTACCATTTGTCTAGTGCTGTTCTCATGGTAGAGTTCTCAAGAGACCTGGTTTACAAAAAAAAAAAAAAAAAAAAAAAGTATGTGGCACCTCCCCCATCTCTCTCTTTTCCTTCTGCTGCAGCCATGTGAGGTGCCTGCTCCTCCTTCATCTTCCACCATGCTTGAAGGTATCCTGAGCTACCCCAGAAGCTGCAATGCTCCCTGAACAGCCTGTAGAATTGAGAGTCAATTAAATCTCTTTTCTTTATATATTACCCAGTCTCAGCAATCTCTTTACTGCAGTGTGAGAGCAGACTAACACATAATTAAAGGAAAGAACTTCTGCACAGAAAAAAAAAATCAGTAAACAGACAACTTACAGAATGGGAGAAAATAACTGCAATCTATGCATCCAACAAAGGTCTAATATCCAGAATTTACAAGGAATTTAAACAAATCAACAAGCAAAAAACAAATAATCCAATTAAAAACGAGCAAAGGACATGAACAGATGCTTCTCAAATGAAGACACATATATATTGCTGGTGAGAATGTAAATTAATCCAGCCACTATGGAAAGTAGTTTGGCAATTTCTCTAAGAACTTAAAACGTAGCTATCATTTGACACAACAATCCTATTGCTGGGTATATACCCAAAGGAAAATAAATCATTCTACCAAAAAGACACATGCACTCATATATTCATTGTAGCACTATTAACAATAGCAAAGACATGAAATCAACCTAAGTGTTCCTCAGTGTTACCCTGGATAAAATAAATGTGGTACATATATGCCACAGAATACTTCACAGTTATAAAAAAGAATGAAAGCATGTTCTTTGCAACAACATGGATACAGCTGGTGGTCATTACCCTAAGCGAATTAACACAGGAACAGTAAACCAAATATCACATGTTCCCACTTATATGTCAGATCTAAACACTAAATACACTAGACATAAAGATGAGAACAATAGGCGCTGGGGATTACTAAAGAGGGGTGGGAAGAAGAATATTATAGGCTGAAAAACTACTTATGGCATGCTAGGCTCACAATGTGGGTAATGGGACATTCTTACTCCAAACCTCTGCATAATGCCATATACCCATATAACAAACCTGCACATGTACCCCTAAATTAAAAAAAAAAAGGAGAGAGACCTCAGAGTGTGAATGCAGGAAAGACATTAAACAACAAAAATCAATTTAAAAACCATGAAAACACCCTCTAGGTGTGGAAAAGAATTAAAAGCCACAGTTGGTATGCTATATTACCTACAGTGTCCAATTTTCCAAAAAATTTATGAGATCTGCACAAAAATAGCAAAGTGAGAGGGAAAAGACAATAGAAACTGTTTCTTATGAGCCCAGATTTTGGATTTAGCAGACAAAAATTGCAAATTAGCTATTATAAATATGTTTTAAAAACTCAAGCAAGCTAAATATAAATAATTAAAAGTATGAAGACAATAATAAATACAGGATATCAAAGAAGAGATAGAAATTAATGAAAAAAAGAACTAAATTTAAACTGTCATTAACAGTTGTAACCATGTTTTAATTCACTAGAAGTCCATAACAAATTTCAAGGACATTTCAAGGACAAATAAATACAAATTATTCAATCTGAACAACAGGATAAAAATGAGTACAAATGAGCAAAGCCACAAAGACCTTTATGATATTATATATATTAAATATTAGTATATAATATATAGGAATACCTGTGTGTGTGTGTGTGTGTGTGTGTGTATATAAAACATATACTATTATATGTGTTATATATTCACTCATATTTATGATATTTATTTATATATATAATTTTATATATATAACATGCAATAGGAGTCCCAGAAGAAGAAGAAAGAAGGAAAGAGGCAGAAACTTTTATTTAAAGAAATAATGGATTCCTGGGCAAGATGGCCGAATAGGAACAGCTCCAGTCTGCAGCTCACAGCAAGACCAATGCAGAAGGTGGTTAATTTCTGCATTTCTAACTGAGGTACCTGGTGATCTCATTGACACTGGTTAGACAATAAGTGCAGCCCACAAAGGGTGAGCAGAAGCAGGGTAAGGCATGAACCAAGGTAAGGCAGAAGCACACGGAATAGAGGAACTCCCCTAACCAAGGGAAGCTGTGAGGGACCCTGCTATGAGAGATGGTGCTAACTGGCCCAGATTCTATGCTTTTCCCATGGTCTTCACAACCCACACACCTGGAGATTCCCTCGGGTGCCTACACCAAAAAGGCCTGGGATTTCAAGCACAAAACTGGGCAGCTGTTTGGGCAGACATCAAGCTAGCTGCAGGAGTTTTTTTTGTATCCTAGTGGAGCCTAGAATGCCAGTGAGACAGAACTTTTCATTCCCCTAGAAAGGGGGCTGAAGCCAGGGAGCTGAGTGGTCTTGCTCAGTGGATCCCATCCCCACAAACCCCAGCAAGCTAAGAGCCACTGGCTTGAAATTCTCACTGCCAGCACAGCATTCTGAAGTTGACTTGGGATACTTAAGCTTGGTGGGGGAGGGGAATCCTTCATTACTGAGGCTTTAATAGATGGTTTCCTCTCACAGTGTAAACAAAGCCACCAGGAAGTTCAGATGGGCAGAGCCTACCACAGCACCACAAAGCTGCTGAAGCCAGACTGCCTGTCTAATTTCCTCCTCTTTGGGCATGGCATCTCTGAAAGAAAGGCAGCAGCTGCAGTCAGGGGCTTATAGATAAAACTCCCATCTCCCTGGGACAGAGCACCTGAAGGGAGGGGTGGCTGTGGGCAGCAGCTTTGGCAGACTTAAACATTCCTGCCTGCCAGCTCTGAAGAAAGAAGCAGATCTCCCAGCACAGTGACTGAGGTCTGCTAAGGCACAGAGTGTCTACTCAAGTGGATCCCTGACCCCTATGCCTCCCGACAGGGAGATACCTGTCAGCAGGGGTCAACAGACACCTCATAGAGGAGAGCTCTGGTTGGCATGTAGTGGGTGCCTTCTGGGACGAAGCTTCCAGAGGAAGGAGCTGGCAGTAATCTTTGCTGTTTGGCAGCCTCCGCTGCTGATACACAGGCAAACAGGGTCTGGAGAGGACCCCCAGCAAACTCCAATGACCTGCAGAAGTGGGGCCTGACTGTTAGAAGGAAAACTAACAAACAGAAAACAATAGCATCAACAGCAACAAAAAGGACAACCACACAAAAACTCCATCCGAAGGTCACCAACAGCAAAGACCAAAGGTAGATAAATCCACAAAAATGAGAAAAAACCAGCACAAAAAGGTGGAAAATGCAAAAAACTAGAATGCTTCTTCTCCTCCAAAGGATCACAACTCCTTGCCAGCAAGGGAACAAAACTGGACAGAGAATGAGTTTGATAAATTGACAGAAGCAGGCTTCAGAACACAGCAAATTCCTCTGAGTTAAAAGAGCATGTTCTAACCCAATGCAAGCAAGCTAATAACCTTGATAAAAGGTTAGAGGAATTGATAACTAGAATAATCAGTTTAGAGAAGAACATCAATGACCTGATGGAACTGAAAAATAAAGCACAAGAACTTTGTGAAGCATACACAAGTATCAATAGCTGACTTGATCAAGCAAAAGAAAAGATATCAGAGATTGAAGATCAACTTAATGAAATAAAGCATGAAGACAAGATTAGAGAAAAAAGACTGAAAAGGAATGAACAAAGCCTCCAAGATATATTGGATTCTGTGAAAAGACCAAACCTACCTTTGACTGATGCACCTGAAAGTGACGGGGAGAATGGAAACAAGTTGGAAAACACACTTCAGGATATTATCCAGGAGGACTTCCCCAACCTAGCAAGACCGGCCAACTTCTAAATTCAGGAAATACAGAGAACACCACAAAGATACTCCTAGAAAAGAGCTACCTCAAGACACATAACTGTCAGATTCACCAAGGTTGAAATGAAGGAAAAAATGTTAAGGACAGCTAGAGAGAAAGATCAGGTTATCCACAAAGGGAAGCCCAACAGACTAATAGCAGATCTCTCTGCAGAAACTCTACAAGCCAGAAGAGAGTATGGGCCAATATTCAACATTCTTAGAGAAAAGAATTTTCAACCCAGAATTTCATATCCAGCCAAACTAAACTTCATAAGTGAAGGGGAAATAAAATCCTTTACAGACAAGCAAATGCTGAGGGATTCTGTCACCACCAGGCCTGCCCTACAAGAACTCCTGAAGGAAGCACTAAATATGGAAAGGAAAAACCAGTACCAGCCACTGAAAAAACAAACAAAAATATAAAGATCATTGACACTATGAAGAGACTTCACCAACTAATGGGAAAAATAATCAGATAGCATTATGACAAAATAAAATTCACATGTAACAATATTACCCTTAAATGTAAACAGGCAAAATGCCCCAATTAAAAGGCCTACACTGGAAAATTGGATAGAGTCAACATCCATTGGTGTGCTATATGTGGGAGACCCATCTCATGTGCAAAGGCACACATAGGCTCCCCCCCAAAACACACACACACACACACACACACACACACAAGCAGGGATTGCACTTTTAGTGTCTGATAAAAGACTTTAAACTTACAAAGATCAAAAAAGACCAAGAAGGGCATTACATAATGGTAAAAGGATCACTGCAACAAGAAGAGCTAACTATCCAGAATACATGCACCCAATACAGGAGGACCCAGATTCGTAACGCAAGTTCTTAGAGAAAGACCTACAAAGAGACTTAGACTCCCACACAATAATAGTGAAAGACTTTAACACCCCACTGTCAATATTAGGCAGATCAATGAGACAGAAAATTAACAAGGAAATCCAGGACTTGAACTCAGCTCTGGACCAAGCGGACCTAATAGACATCTACAGAACTCTCCACATAAACCAACAGAATATACATTCTTCTCCATACCACGTTGCACTTATTCTAAAATTGACCACATAATTATAAGTAAAACACTCCTCAGCAAATGCAAAAGAATGGAAATCATAACAAACAGTCTCTCAGACCAAAGTGCAATTAAATTAGAACTGAGAATTAAGAAACTAGCTAGACTAATAAAGAAGAAAAGAGAGAAGAATCAAATAGACACAATAAAAAATGATAAAGGGGATGTCACCACTGATCCCACAGAAATACAAACTACTATCAGAGAATACTATAAACACCTCTACACAAATAAACTAGAAAATCTAGAAGAAATTGATAAATTCCTGGATATATACACCCTCCCAAGACTAAACCAGGAAAAAGTCAAATCCCTGAATAGACCAATAACAATCTCTGAAATTGAGGCAGTGATTAATAGCCTACCAACCAAAAAAAAAAAAAAAAAAGCCAAGAACCAGATGGATTCACAGCCAAATGCTACGAGAGGTACAAAGAGGAGTTGGTACCATTCCTGTGGAAACTATTCCAAACAATAGAAAAAGAGGGAATCCTTTCTAACTCATTTTATGAGGCCAGAATCATCCTGATACCAAAACCTGGTAGAGACACAACAAAAAAAGAAAATTTCAGGCCAATATCCCTGATGAATATTGATGTAAAAATCCTCAATAAAATACTGGCAAACTGAATCCAGCAGCACATTAAAAAGCTTATCCACCACAGTCAACTTGGTTTCATCTCTAGGATGTAAGGCTGGTTCAACACAGCCAAATGTATAAACGTAATCCATCATCGACACAGAACTAATGAGAAAAACCACATGAATATCTCAATAGATGCAGAAAAGGCCTTTGATAAAATTCAACACCCCTTCCTGCTTTAAAAAAAAACTAAAAAATATAGGTATTGATGGAATATATCTCAAAATAAGAGCTATTTATGACAAATTGGCAGCCAATATCATACTGAATGGGCAAAACCTGGAAGCATTCCCTTTGAAAACCAGCACAAGACAAGGATGCCCTCTCTCACCATTCCTATTCAACATAGTACTGGAAGTTTTGGCCAGAGCAATCAGGCAGGCGAAATAAATAAAGGGTATTCAAATAGGAAGAGAAGAAGTCAAATTATCTCTTTGCAGATGACATGATTGTATATTTAGAAAGCCCCGTTGTCTCAGCCTCAAAATTCCTTAAGCTGATAAGCAACTTCAGCCAAGTCTCGGGATAAAAAAATTAATGTCCAAAAATCACAAGCATTCCTATACACCAATAATAGAGAGCCAAATCATGAGCAAACTCCCATTCATAATAAAATGGCTAAAAATACAACTTACAAGGGATGTGAAGGACTCTTTAAAAGGAACCACAAACCACTGCTCAAAGAAATAACAAAGACACAAACAGATAGAAAAACATTTCATGGTCATGAAAGGAAGAATTAGTATTGTAAAAATGTCCATATTGCCTAAAGTAATTTATTGATTCAATGCTATTCCCATCAAGCTACCACTGATATTCTTCACAGAATTAGAAAAAACTACTTTAAATTTCATATGGAGCCAAAAAAATAGCCTGCATAGCCAAGACAATTCTAAGCAAAAAGAACAAAGCTGGAGGCATCATGCTACTTGACTTTGAACTATACTACAAGGCTGCAGTAACCAAGACAGCATGGTTCTGTTACAAAAGCAGTGATATAAACCAATGGAACAGAACAGAGGCCTAAGAAATAACCCCACATTTCTACAACCATTTGCTTTTTGACAAACCTCACAAAAACAAGCAACGGGGAAAGGATTCTTTACTTAATAAATCGTGTTGAAGAAATTGGCTAGTCACATGCAGACAACTGAAACTGGACCCCTTCCTTATACCTTATACAAAAATTAACTCCAGATGGATTAAAGATTTAAATGTAAAATCTAAAACCATAAAAACTGTAGAAGAAAACCTAGGTAATACCATTCAGGACATAGGTATGAGCAAAGACTTCATGACTAAAACACCGAAAGCAATGACAATGAAATCCAAAATTGACAAATGAGATCTAATTAAACTAAAGAGCTTCTGCACAGCAAAAGGAACTATTATCAGCATCAACAGGCAACCAACAGAATGGGAGAAAACTTTACAATCTATCCATCTGACAAAAGGCGAATATCCAGAACCTACAAAGAACTTAAAACAAATTTACAAGAAAAAAACAACCCCATCAAAAAGTGGGCAAGGAATATGAACAGACACTTCTCAAAAGAAGACATTTATTTGGCCAACAAACATATAAAAAAATCTCATCATCACTGGTCATTAGAGAAATCCAAATCAAAACCACAATGAGATACCGTCTCACACCAGTTAGAATGGTGATCATTAAAAACTCAGGAAACAACAAACGGTGGAAAGAATGTGGACAAATAGGAATGGTTTTACACTGTTGATGGGAGTGTAAATTCGTTCAGCCATTGTGGAATATTGTGGCAATTCCTCAAGGATATAGAACCAGAAATACCATTTGACCCAGCAATGCCATAACTGGGTATATACCCAAAGGATTATAAATCATTCTACTATAAAGGCACATGCACATGTATGCTTGTTGCAGCACTATTTACAATAGCAAAGACTTGGAACCAACCCAAATGCCCATCAATGTTAGACTGGATAAAGAAAATGTGACACATATACACCATTGAATACTATGCAGCCATAAAAAAGAATGACTATGTACTTTGCTGGGACATGAATGGAGCTGGAAACGATCATTCCCAGCAAACACCACATGTTCTTACTGATAAGTGGGAGTTGAACAATGAAAACATATGGGCACAGGGAGGGGAACATCACACCCCAGGGCCTGTTGGGGTGTTGGGGGCAAGAAGAGGGATAGCATTAGTAGAAATACCTAACATAGATGATGGGTTGATGGGTGCAGCAAACCACCATGGCACATGTTTACCTATGAAACAAACCTGCACGACTGCACATGTATTCCGGAACTTAAAGTTTAATAAAAAAAAGAAGAGAAATAATATTCAAAAACTTTCAAAAGTTTTCATTTTCAAAATGATGTGCAAAAATGTTCAAAACTGGATAAAAATGTAGGCTATATAAGAAGCTGAATGAATTCCAAGTAGGATGAATACAGACATGAATTTAAACTCTTACTACACACTATACACAAAAATTGTCACAAAGTCTAAAATTTTCCAAAGAAAACATAGCATAAAAACTTTTGACCATGAGTTAGGCAAAGAGTTCTTAGATAAGACATCAAAAGAATAATGCACTATAAAATTTGATAACATGGACTACATCAAAACTAGAAACATTTGTGATTCAAAACAGTTCCTATCACATCAATAAAGTGAGAGGAAAAGTCAAAGTGTTAGGGAAAATATTTTCACACCTTATATCTGAAAAAACGTGTATCAGGAATATTTAAACAGCTGCTACTATGCAGAAGACAACAACCTAAATTTTTAAATGAGCAGAAGATTTTAATATACATTCTCCAAAAGAAGATATAAGAACGACCAGTAAGCATAAGAAAAAAATGTCTGATGTCATGTTATTAGAGAATTGCAAATTACAACCAAAATGAGATATCACTTCGCAACAGCAAGAATGCTTATAATCAAAAGATTAGCAGTAACAAGTATTGATGGGGTTCAGGAAATTGGAAATCTCACACAATGCTGGCGGGAAGGTGAAATGGTACAGCCACTTGGAAAAAAGTTTAGCAGTTTCTTTAAAAGCTAAACAGAAATTTACTGTATGAAACAGCAATTCTATTACTAAGTATACCTAGGAAAAATTAAAGCATTTATTTATACAAAATCTTGTATAGGAATGATCATAGCAGAATTATTCATAATCAGCCCAAACTGTTAATAATCCAAATGTCCATCACCTGGTAAATGGATAAATGAAATGTTTCATATAAGAGGATACTCTTGGGCAATTAAAAGGAATAAACAGATGATACATGTTACCATATAAAAGAATGGCAAAAATGGTATGTTAAGTGAAACAAGTTCAGTCACAAAAGGCTATGTATTGTATAATTTCCTTTATCTGATGTATCCTGAAAAGGCAAATATATAGAAACAAGAAATAAATTGCTTATTGTCTGGGTCTGGGATTGGGAGTGAGGACTAACTACAAACAGGCACAGGAATCATTTTAGGGTGATATAAATGTTCTAAAATTGAACTGCAATGTTAATTAAACAAGTCTATAATTTGCTAAAAATCATTGAGTTGTGCACTTAAAAATGGGTGAAATTTACAATATATACATTAAACTTACATAAAGCTGTTAAAAAATACCAAATGAAATTTTCCTAATCTGATTTTACACTACTTCTTGGAAATCCCATGGTTTATTCAAATATCCATTCATTATTTCTCAATGATGTAAATTAACAGCATAACATCACTTATCATCACACTAAACTGCTCAACTTCCCTGTAATTCTTTTCTACGAAATGTGACAATTTACCCTTGGGAAAAACAACGTACACAGAAGACTTGATTTCCATTAGAAGCAATTATGGACTACATCCAGTCTTACTACCAAGTCCTGCTAATTGATTTCCTAATAGTAAAAACTATTTATAATTCTTTGTCTTAGGGAAAGGTGGTGATTCAAAACTGTTATTAACCTTTCTGTGTGTCTCAATATCTTGAAGCTGCTGCTGAGTGAACACTGAGCCTAAGCAGGTATGTAGGAAACCTGGTCTTTAACTCCCCAGCAACTGGACACATTGCTTCCGCTTTTTATTATTCTTTGTGCTCCCTGATCACTTTTCCTGTTTTTATGCCCAGTTTCCTTTTGTTGGCATAGTTTATTTGAATGGCTGTCACATTGTTTTATATCCTTCTGGTCTCATTTTCATAATTTCAGTGGTATCATAAGATAAATTTCTCTTCAAAGAGTCTTTATCATTATTAAATTGATAGATAAAGAGTCCTCATTTTCTGCCTGGTGCAGTGCTCACACCTATAATCTCAGTACTTTGAGAGGCCAAGGTGGGAGGATCACTTGAGTCCAGGAGTTTGAGATCAGTCTAGGCACATAGTGAGACCCCATCTCTGCATATATATATATGTGCACCTGCCAAACATATATATATGCATATATATATGTGTATATATATATATGTGTATATATATATATGTGTGTGTGTGTATATATATATATATATATATATATATATATATATATGTATGGCAGGTGTGTTGGCATGTGCCTGTAGTCCCAGCTACTCCAAAGGCTGATGCAGGAGGATCACTTGAGCCCAGGAGATGGATGATCCAGTGAGCTGTGTTGGTACCACTGTACTCCAGACTGGGCAAGAAACTGAGAACCTATCCCTAAAAGAAAAAAAAAAAGTCATCATTTTCCTATCCCCTTCCTTTCTAATACTAGAATCATGAAAATAAAACATTATGAGATCGCATATTTGAGATATGTCTAAGTCTTGGCTATTTCAACTGAACACAATCCAGCAGGCCAAGCTATCTCTATATTTGGATAGAATTGAATGACCATGTCTTAAAAAATTATCATTATTTAAAAAAATACTTGAATACCTATGTCCCAGGATGCTCAAATATTTTCCACATATTAACTCATTTAATATCGCTATGAGGTAAGTACTATTATTATTCCTATTTTGCAGATGAGGAAATTGAGGGACAGAGAAGTGAAGCAACTCACCCAAGGACACATAGCTCATAAATCCAGGAGATGGAGATTCAAAATCAAGTAGTCTGGACCCAGAATCTGTGATATTAGCCAGCAGATTATACTACTGTTTATGAAACTACTTATATCATTTTTCCTATTTCCTCCACTAATTGTAAAATTTCTTAAAAAATTAAAAAATCAGGAGAATACATGAACGCATGTTGGGGAACAACACACACTGGGGCCTATCAGAGGGCAGTGGGTGGGAGGAGGGAGATAATCAGGAAGAACAGCTAGTGGATGTTGGGCTTAATACATGAGTGACAGGATGATCTGTGCAGCAAACCACCATGGCACATGTTTACCTATGTAACAAACCTGCACATTCTGAACATGTACCCCTGAGCTTAAAAGTTGGCAATTAAAAAAATTAATCTATAACTATTATTTGTAAAAATATAGAAAATGAATATTCAGAAAAAAATATAAAAATTCCACAAACTGAACACACTGTTGTATTACCTCTAAATATTTCCACATAGATATTTACATTCATAGTGTTTTATAATTTTTTGAAATTGAATTAAATATAGTATATATTTTTCATGTTAATTTACCTTAATTTTTGCTCATTTAATCATGGCCATCCAAAAATTTTGGGTCACAAATTCAAGTAGGTTTAAAAATTATCTTCCTTATTAATGTAACAAATAGTTTTGTGGCTTGAATTATGAAATCTATGGTGTTCTTTTGAATTACTGAGTCTTTCCAAATGTCTGGTGGTATTTTCCTGTTCTGCAATATTTTTATAAAATGCTTTGTGTTAGTATTCAACTGTAATTTGAGAAACTCACCAGATATTTTGTAACGCCTCTACACATGTAGTTTGAGGCAAAAATATTTTTAAAAAACATTTTTTCTAGTTTTATTTCACTAGATTTAAGATTTAGTTGAAAATGTGGAACGTCAACGTCACTCTGAGCTGACAGTCGTACAACAGGAGAGTCACTGACTTCCAGATTGCTTTTTGTTTCCTAACCACTGTGCAGGTATCAGTAAGGTCAATCCCCAGAGTCATTTGGCAGAGATCCCTATCAGGGGCTTCTAGGACCCTTATTTTGCTTAACGTATCTTTTTGAACTTTCTATTATTAATGTTACTGAAGACTACGTATTAGTGCATACATTATGTTACAAATTGTGGTAAGTACTGGAGTACACAAAGTTCACTAGAAGCTCCTTTTCTTAAAGGGATCATAATAGAAAACGAAGCAGTAGTAATATACTTTAGTTATTATTAAAATATATACAATAGAACAATAGTTCATAGAAAGAAAGTATTTGCTTTGCTGCGGTCTTCCATGAATACTTTAGGAGAGGTGGTATTTGATCCATGTCTTGAAGGATACAAGGAAAGGCAAGTGACACTTGTACCAATAGTTTTGCCCGTTTTATCTCAAATACAGTATCAAGAGAAGTAAGTTTTCCTTCTCTCATTTTTTAGACAAAGAAACATTATCAGCATCATTTAGTGGCTTGCCCAAGTGTATATAGCTCTGAAGTATCTGCAGAGTGGGATGGCAACTAAAATCTATCAGGCATTAAAGCCAGTGATGGTTCCAATTTCTAGTGACCAGGAATAACACAAGCAAGAGCATATGCAGAGGCAGAAGACATGAAAAAATGTCACTATAGTGTCCAGTTCATAAAGAGTATTGTGTGATATACATTGAATTTCATATATTCTTTCTGATAAAACTGAAAGTTAAAATAAGTATAATATGGTATTTTATCTTTAGATAGATCTGAAATCAGAGTGCAGAATAAATTGAAATTAGGTAAGATTGGAGACAGGGATCATTTATGTTTTTTCAGTTGTCAACATGAGAATGTACATAAAAATGAAGTAAAAATTCACAGTGGAAACGAATAAAAGGAAACAAGTCCGAGAAATATTCAGGAAGTACAACTGTCCATTTGGGATACAGTGTGAAACAGAAGACAAGGGTGCTATGTAGATTCCTGAATTGGGCATCTGGGATAAAATCCTAAGGGATTTAAATAGATGATAAAACAATAAGATCAGCCTTGAACATTTTAACTTTGAACTACTTGTAGTTGTCCATTTATGTGCTCTAGTAGAGTTTTGGATATAGTAAGCCTAAGTCCAAGATTACAGATATAGTTAAAACAATGAAACATATTTGGATGAAAAAAGAAAGATATAAAATAGATTCTTAAGTTACATCAACAATCAGAGGGTAAGTGGGAAAAAAGAACACATTTATTAGTGAAAGACACAAAAAAGTTGGAAATGTAGCAGAAAAGTTAAGAATGCTGTTATGCAAGTATCAGGAATATACCTGCAACCACCAATGCCTTATTTACAGTCTCTTAGAAAAACTGGGTTTATTTTTCTCAGATTACAAATTTCAGAAGGTAGAACTTTGCTAGCATCAGTTAAAGACCTTTGAGACCCAGGGTTCCTTTTCTATCTTTTCACATGATCATTTTAATATGTAGGCTTTAAAAGCTTATGATTGTTGCACCTTTAGGTATCACATTAATACTTAATGCAGGAATAAAGGAACCAGAAAAAGAACCTTCTTCAAATGATGTTTACTATGTTAATCCGAGAAACAAAATCTTTTACAGAAGACATTGTTCTACAATTCATTACTCATATCTATATGACATACCCTTCTTAAACCAATCATGGCCAAGTGAAATTAGATGATCATGTGACATCCTGGGGCTAGAATAGGGGCCTATCATCCCTCCAAATTTAAAGGTCTCTACTAAATACCTAAGCAGTTAGGTATTTCCTTAGTAGGAAATGGAGATGGAAGAGATTTTTGGCCAGGCAACCTATTTAGCAATCAACGGCAAAAGAAATTTCAAAACAAAGACAGGGTCAATAGTATCAAACTTGGAGAATAAATAAAACAATGACTAAAAAGTGATTATTGCATGTGATATTTTCATATGTAGAAAATTGTGTGCTGTATCCCTGATAACTTCTCTAAAATGATTTTCTAGAGTGGAAGCTAGATTATTTTGGCTTGTTCAATAAATGGAATGTATAAGTTAAAATAAACTTACCTGTTAAGAGTTTAAGGGAAAAAGGAAAAATCAGAAGGAAACTTCATCCTTCATCGTTGATAGATTTGATTTTTGAAAGGAGAGATTCTTCAATATGCAACAGATCAAGGGAAGTGAAAAGCTGAAGATGGAGAAAGGCTAATTGATGCACTAACGTCCTTGGAGAGATCTAGAGTATACTTGGAGATGGTGGTCTTGAAGAGCACAGTGCCATGGTTAGGAGCATGCATTCTGAAGTCCGACAGCTCTGGATAAAAGTCCTAGCTCTGTCACTTCATTTTTCTGAGGCTCAGCTCCTTCATATGTAAAATAGACATAATAAAATTGCACCTACCTATGGAGTCATTCAGATGAGCTGACTCAATGTTTTGACTGTAGGAGGCACTCAATAAATGTTATCTGTGACTATTATCATTGTTCAATTACCAACTGGTATCTTTGATTGTTATATTTACTTTTTCTTCTTTTTTTTTTGAGACAGAGTCTTGCTCTGTCACCCAAGCTGGAGTGCAGTGGCGTGATCTCGGCTCACTGCAACCTCCACCTCCTGGGTACGAGGAATTCTCCTGCCTCAACCTCCTGAGAGCTGGGACTACAGGTATGTGCCACCATGCCCAGCTAGTTTTTGTATTTTTAGTAGAGATGGGGTTTCACCATGTTGGCCAGGCTGGTCTTGAACTCCTGACTTTGTGATCCACCTGCCTCGGCCTCCCAAAATGCTGGGATTACAGATGTGAGCCACCATACCTGGCCTATATTTACTTTTCTTTACTATCAGGTATTCAATAATTTATTTTTCATTGAATATATATCTATTGATTAAAAACAGACCAGAGATGTTACATCATAAATCAATTATAATGTTTAAATCCTGTACACCTGAGTTCCATTTAAATTTTAAGAGCCCAAGATAGGGAGTAATGGGATGTGTTCTAGAACTTTTGACTTGGGTGATCTCTATTAGCCTAGCGAAGTGAGAAAATATTAATGGGCTCAGACAGGTATAGGTAAAATAATATAAAACTAGTGCAAAAGTATTAAGTTGTATGACATAAAAGATAGCATTTATGTTGTGGAAGAATACCTAGAGAAGTGGTAAGGGAAATGATACAGAAATATTTTAGAGAAAGAAGAAAGAGTTTCATTTTGGGATGAAAATTAAGTGGCTCTTTTGGCTCTATACATAAAAATTTATAGTCACATAATTTTTCCTCAAGGAGTCCTTTACATAATAAATTTGTTGTTGATCTTATCTTTCTAAAAAGTTTTTTAAATTTTTTCTTAATCTTATCTTTTAAATATTCTTCATTTTTCTACTTCCAATTATACCTAACTTAATTAACAGGGCAAACAGAGAATCTATTTGTTCTAATGATACTTATTCTTTTCCATTTTTATCCTCAGGTCACTTGAAAATCATCTCTTCTGTCCAGTCAATGGGTGGACTCAATAATTCTGTGATCACTGAGCTTGTGTTACTGGCTCTTTCTTGTTCTACAGAGAAAAAACTTTTTCTCATCTTGATATGTTTTTCACTCTATTTAGGGGTCATCCTGGGAAATCTCTTCATTTTGGTTTTGGTGATTTTTGATTCTCACTTACAGTCCTCTATGTATTTCCTGCTGGCTAACCTGTCCCTCATTGATGTGGGCCTTTGCTCCACGACAATCCCTAAAATAATCTCAGACCTTTTACGTGAATACAATGTCATTTCTTTTCAAAGCTGTATGACACAGATATGCTTCATCCACATCATGGGAGGAGCGGAAATGGTGTTACTCATGGCCATGGCTTTTGATAGATGTGCAGCAATCTGTAAGCCTCTCCATTACTTGAAAATCATGAACCCTAAAATATGTGTTTCATTTGTAATCACTGGCTGGGTAACCGGGGTGGTCCATGCTATATCTCAATTTGCTTTTGTTATAAACTTGCCTTTTTGTGGCCCTAATAAAGTAGACAGCTTTTATTGTGACTTTCCTAAGATTATAAGACTTGCATGCACAGATAGAGCCAAGTATGAGTTTATTGTTACTGCCAACAGTGGCTTCATGAGCATGGGTGTGTTCATCTTACTAATCCTTTCCTATGTTTTTATTTTGATCACCATCTGGAAACGTTCTTCAGGAGACTTATCCAAGGCATTTGTCACATTGTCAGCTCACATCACTGTGGTTTTTTTGTTTTTCACTCCATGCATGTTTCTTTATGCCTCACCTTCTCCTCCACCATCACTTGATAAAAATCTGTTCATTGTTGACTTTGCTATCACCCCTGCCTTAAATCCTGTCATCTACACATTAAGGAACAAAGATATAAGGGTGGCAATAAAAAGACTGCTCACAAAGAGATCTTATTTTAAATGTTGTTGACCACATCTCTTTTTGGAGTTTTAAAAAGATACATCCAACTGCATGCTGGCTTATCTTCACTTTAGCATCTCAAATTTAGCATATCCAGAACAAACTCACCATCTGCCATCTAAAACCTGCTACTGCTTCATCTGTAGACTGTGAGGTCATTACCATTACCGTCACATAAATCCATCAAGCTAAGAACTGATATTCTTACAGAGAACAGTATGGTCTACCAGAGAACAATTTAATCTTAAAATTCTGGTTATTTTACAAATAAAGGTATGTAATAACAATGTTTCTGCTATTTGTAAAGTCTAAATAACTTATAAATTGGTAGTAGTGAATGTCAGTAATCATCACATTGGATTGTCATATATGTCGATCTAGTAGCTTTATTAATTAAAAGAAGGCCCAGAGACAAAATCTCAGCGCAAGTAGTTCATGTGGAAGACAATTCTAGAAGACACTGGTTCAGAAATATGAACATGAGCAAGGAAAGGGGAGGATGCCAGTAAAGGATGTATTAATTTGTATTTACTACAGTAGACATCCAGGCCACATTCTTGCTGTGGCCGTCTAAGAGACTGCGTAAATTCTAGGAGTTGTAGTTCCTCACTTAAGAAACAAAAAATCTGTGCATTTCTTTACTGGTCTAGAGCTGCTCTAGGGCATTTTCTCTGCAGCAATTCCAGGTTTCTCCACCTCATGAGTTTAGCACTTTTGATATCCAAAGAAAAGTCCTCAGGCAGAGATTCTCAGGAGCTTATAGCATAGAATAACCAACTTCTTGGTAATACTAAGTGGAGAGGCTTATATGCAAGACATCAGCAAGCACTAGAAACAATCCACACCTTTCCATGCTAAGAGAAGTTTATGCTCTATGTGAATTTACTCCATCATTATTATTCCAACACAAGAATGTTAAAGAAACAAGTGTTAATGGGTCCTGTCATTACACTTGTTCCCAGATGACGTTCATCATCTTCCTCTTCTACAACCTGTTCTATATTCCCCTTATGTTTACCCAGTGCTTCTGCTAGTCTAGGTCACTTGGAAAACTCATGATTACCATCGTCTGTCAGGCTGTAATTGCTGCAACTGTCAATTTACAATTCTCATTATCTATCATTGATAAAAGTATAGCAATAATTCTATTTCTTCATGATAATGAAGGTCAATTACAACTGCCAGTATAGTAACTCATTTCTTTATCTGCTGACCTATATATACAAGGAAGCCAAACTGACTAGGGAGCTACTAAAACTGTATAGTTATTGGAATGCTTACTATGTACCCCGAAGAAACATTCTCTTCACTCCAGCAGAGGTTAATGTTTTAAGTCCGGGAAGCTCAAATTTCCCAAGGGAGTTTTGGTGAGAGGAGCCACTCTCACCATCTACCCTTTGTTTACAATCTGTGCATTCTGTGACCCCATATTTTACAATGACCATTGGTTCAAAGTATAATCTGTTAAAGCACAGAGCCCTAACTCTGCAAAGTATCATCCCCGAATTGGCACTCAGTTGCACCTTTACTTCCACCATTAAAAGTATCCTTTAATGTTCTGCCAGACTGATAGTTTCTGTTTGATACAGTACATTACAGCACCAGCGGAACACTTGGTTTTATGCATATTGTTGTACTTTCTCTGCTACAAAGTGTATTCTTTTGTCCTAAGGTGTTTTATGAAAAATTTAGGCATTCTATGCATCTTTGGATAGTTTAATGGCAAGGCACTGATGACAGGAGAGTCAAAGCCACAGGTAGAATACATATTTATAAGAACCAATTTCTGTTCTTCCACTGCGGAGAGGGTAAGTAATTTGCCATCACATTGCCAATTGAATGCCTCAATAGATGAAATCATATCAAGGGTTGAGCATCTATGTATGTTTCTGAAAAGTCAAATATTCAACAGAGGCTGTAGCTGGAACTGCCTTAATAATAAGAGATCATGCTGAATTACCCATGCAAAAACTTCATACTTGGCATTTACACTACTTTATTCATGAGCCAATTGTGCAAGCACTAGAGTGGCTGAGTCAGGTTCTCAACTCTGCTAGTTAACACTTACTCTAAAATTGACCACATAATTAGATGTAAATCACTCCTCAGCAAATGCAAAAGAATGGAAATAATAATAACCAGTCTCTCAGACCGCAGTGTAACCAAATTAGAGTTCAGGAGTAAGAAACTCATGTAAAATGGCACAACTGCATGGAAAGTGAACAACCTGCTCCTAAATAACTGCTGGATAAATAATGAAATGAAGGCAGAAGTGAAGATGTTCTTTGAAACCAGTGAGAATGAAGATACAATGTACCAGAATTTCTGGGGCACATTTAAAACAGTGTCTAGAGGGAAATTTATAGCACTAAATGCTCACATGAGAAGTGAGGAAAGTTCTAAAATTGACACCCTATTGTCAAAATTAAAAGAACTAGAGGGGCAAGATCAAATAAATTCAAAAGCTAGCAGAAGACAAGAAATAACTAAGATCAGAGCAGAACTGAAGGAGACAGAGATATAAAAAACCCTTCAAAAATTCAATAACTCAAGGAGCTGGTTTTTTTAAAAGATCAATAAAATAGACCTCTAGCCAGACTAATAAGAAAGAAAAGAGAGAAGAATTGAATAGATGTAATACACAGTGATAAAGGGGATATCACCGATTCCACAGAAATACAAACTACCATTAGAGATTACTAAAAACAACTCTATGAACATAAACCAGTAAATCTCGGAAAAAAACCAGTAAATCTCGGAAAAAATGACGCTCATGAAGCCACTGTTGGCAGTAACAATAAACTCACACTTGGCTCTATCTGTACATCCAAGTCTTGTAATCTTCGGAAAGTCAAAATAAAAGCAAAAACTGGAGGCATTCCCTTTGAAAACTGGCACAAGACAAGGATGTCTTCTCTCAACACTCCCATTCAACATAGTATTGGAAGTTCTGGCTACGGCCATCAGGCAAGAGAAAGAAATAAAGGGAATTCGAATAGAAAGAGAGGATGTCAAGTTGTCTCTGTTTGCAGATGACATAATGGTATATTTAGAAAACCCTGTGGTCTCAGCCCCAAATCTCCTTCAGGTGACAAGAAACTTCAGCAAAGTCTCAGGAAACAAAAATCACAAGCATTCCTATACACCAATAACAGAGAGAGAGCCAAATCATGAGTGAACTCCCATTCATAATTGCTACAAAGAGAATAAAGTATCTACATATATAAGTAATAAGAGACGTGAAAGACCTCTTCAAGGGTAACTACAAACCACTGCTCAAGTAAATCAGAGAAGACACAAACAGATGAAAAAAACATTTCATGCTCATGGTTAGGAAGAATCAATATTGTGAAAATGGTCATACTGTCCAAAGTAATTTATACATTCAACGCTATCCCCATGAAGCTACCAAGGACTTTCCTCACAGAACTGGGAAAAACCACCTTAAACTTCATATAGAACCAAAAAAGTGCCTGTATACCCAAGACAATCCTAAGCAATAAAAAGAAAAAAATATAAAATGCTGGAGGCATCACATTACCTGACTTCAAACTATATTACAAGGCTACTGTACTCAAAACAACATGGTATTGGTACTAAAACAGAGATACAGACCAATGGAACAGAACAGAGGCCTCAGAAGGAATGCCACACAACTACAGCAATCTGATTTTTGGCAAACCTGACAAAAACAAGCAATGGGGAAAGGATTCCCTATTTAATAAATGGTGTTGGGAAAACTGGCTAGCCATACGCAGAAGACTGAAACTGGATCACTTCCTTACACCTTACACAAAAATTAACTCTAGATGGATTAAAGATTTAAACATGATGCCTAACACCATAAAAACTCTAGAAGGAAACTTTGGCAATACCATTCATGACATAGGCATGGACAAAGACTTCATGACTAAAACTCCAAAAGCAATGACAACAAAAGCCAAAATAGGCAAATGGGATCTAATTAAATTTAAGAGCTTCTGCACTGTAAAAGAAACTATCAATACAGTGAATCAGTAACCAAAAGGATGGGAAAAGTTTTTGCAATCTACCCATTAGACTGGGGCTAATATCCATAATTTACAGAGAACTTAAACAAATTAATAAGAAAAAAACAAACCACCCCATCAAAAAATGAGCAAAGAATATAAACAGACACTTTTCAAAAGAAGACATTTATGCAGCCAACAAAGGTGAAAAAAAGCCCATTATCACTAGTCATTAGAAAAATGCAAATCAAAACCACATTGAGATACCACCTCATGCCAGTTAGAATGGCGATCATTAAAATATCAGGGGACAACAGTTGCTGGAGAGGATGTGGAAACATAGGAACACTTTTACACTGTTGGTGGGAGTGCAAATTAATTCAACCATTGTGGAAGACAGTGTGATGATTCCTCAAGGATCTAGAAATAGAAATACCATTTGACCCAGAAATCCCATTACTGGGTAAGTACCCAAAGGATTATAAATCATTCTATTATAAAGACACATGCACACATATGTTTATTGCGGCACTGTTCACAATAGCAGACTTGGAACCCACCTAAATGCCCATCAATGATAGATTGGATAAAGAAAATGCGGCACATATACATCATGGAATACTATGCAGCCATAAAAAAGGATGAGTTCATGTACTTTGCAGGGACATGGATGAATCTGGAAACCATCATTGTCAGCAAACTGACACAAGAACAGAAAACCAAATACTGCATGTTCTCACTCTTAATTAGGTTTTGAACAATGAAAACATTGTTCACATTGGGGCATGGGAGATGGTGGGCTAGGAAATGAATAGCAGGGGTTGGGGGCATTGGTGAGGGATAGCATTAGAATAAATACCTAATGTAGATGATGGGGTGATGCATGCAGCAAATCACCACCATGGCAAGTGTATACCTACGCAACAAGAATGTTAGCTTCTCAACTTTCATCTGCATCTTTACGCCCAAATATATGTGAAGAAGATAAAGATGGATGTGGATGGTGCTTCTATCATACCCTCTGCCTCTGTCAAACTTCCTTGATCTAGGATAAGGTCAGTAAACTTTTTCTGTAAAATGCCGAAAGTAAATATTATAGACTTTATAGGCCCCACAGTGTCTGTCGTAACTAGTCAACTATTTTTTTGTAGCATAAAACTGTCACAGACAATACAGAAACAAATGAGTGTGACTCAGTTCCGATGAAACTGTATTTACAAAAGATTCGGCACATGGGTCAAATTTGCCAACCCCAGATCTACAGAAACCCTTTTGAGCTCTTTTATTTTGCTCAAAAGTTAAACATGGCTCCATGTCCCTTATATTTAGTCAGAATTCAGTATGTTTTAAGGAAAGAATGGTTACAGAAAGACATTCATTCATTCATTCATTCAACACATTTTCAGTGTTGAATGATAATAGTTAACAGATGGTAAAGTTATTGGTTTCAGTCATGCCTATCCAATGAAGAAAAAAAAAGTGTTGATATCCTATGGATCTTCTGAAAAAAAAAAAAAAGTGTTGAATGGGAAGGAATCATGGAAAGGAATATTGCCATTACATTAAAGCTCTCTTCTTTGTTTCTGAAAGAATATCTTGACACACTCTGAGCTCACTGTTACCCACACCATGAATGATGTCATCTTCAACAATTGTGGATGACATCTTAGTCTTCCTTAACTCAGTTAATCTAAGTAAGCTCATGGTCTCACCTTTCCTGTCCTAGAGGGAACATATTTCCTGCATTTTTCTTTTTTTTTTTTTCCTTACTTCCCATCATCAAGTAACTTTTCTAATATTTTTTCTTTTGGGAAAATTAATATGATTCACAGACTTGGTTTTCAAGAGAAATCAATGCAGACCTGGTTATAAGGATCTAAGAAGCATCAATGGGTCACTAACATTTGGTGGCACTAATTAACTTTGTTAATCATTGGGAAGAAAATGTATACACTTTTATCTTGGAGCCGATTATACCAGAAAGTAGAAATCAAAATTATCAGAGTTCCCCAATGCTACTGCTGCACACACTGGAACAAAACAGGTAGGTCAGAAAAATGTTCCCAATGTTTAGCAATGCCATAGCAATCTCTCTTTTCTTATATTTCCCTTCGACCGTCTATCTCTTCTACTTTTCTGTTTTCCTCCGATCTCCAGTTATTTCATTCCTCTGAGCATTATCCTTACAACTTTAATCACTAAATTATATTATGCCTGTTAAAGGAGAGATTTCTAAAAGGATTGACATTTATACTGTCTCTCTTTGGAAAATTACCGTTTCAAGGATCTGTTATCTCTTGCCACCTTCCTTATGTCACATGACACATCACATTTCCCATTGTGGGACCAAATATGTTCATATTATGCATATTTCATTCCTGTGTTCCTAGCAGGTTATTCCAGGGGAGGTGATTTCTGTCCTCATATAGAGAATGCTGGGGACATTCCCTCTGTATGGCATATTTGATAAAGCATTTGATAATGTTAGTGCCTGGGCCTAGAATTAGAGGGATAATTATCAGAATGAAAATAGTTTCATAAAACTGGTGTCTATCAGTTCTAAAAAAGGCCTTTATCACAGTGAACTAGGGTAGTTATGAATAGAACTAAAATTTAGGCAATACCATCCTGGACATAGGAGCGGGAAAAGATTTCATGACAAGAACACCAAAAGCAATCACAACAAAAGCAAAAATTGACAAGTGGAATCTAATAAAACTTAATATGTTCTGCACAGCAAAAGAAACTACCAACAAAGTAAATACACAATCTACAGATGGGAGAAAATACTTGCAAACTGTGAGTTTGACAAAAGTCTAACATCCAGCAGCTATAAGGAACTTAAATTTACAAGAGAAAAACAAGCAACCCCATTAAAAAGTAGGCAAAGAACATGAACAGACATTTCTCAAAAGACAATAGACATTTGGCCAACAAGTATATGAAAAAAAATACTCAATATTACTGAGCATTAGAAAAATGCAAATCAAAACCATAAAGAGATATCATTTTACATCAGACAGAATGGCTATTACTAAAAAGTCAAAAATAACAGATGCTGGTGAGGTTTCAGAGAAAAGGGAACATTCACACGCTGTTGGTGGGACTGTAAATTATTTCAATCATTGTGGAAAGCCATATGGTGATTCCTCAAAAAGCTAAAAGCAGAATGGTAATTCAACCCAGCAATCCCATTACTGGGTATATACCCAAAATAATATAAATCATTCTACCATAAAGATGCATGCACGAGAATGTTTACTGCAGCACTATTCACAATAACAGAGACACGGAATCAACTCAAGCACCCATCAGTAACAGATTGGATAAAGAAAATGTAGTACATATACGCTATGGATTACTATGCAGCCATAATAAAGAAAAAGATTGTCTTTTCCAGGAACATGGATGGAGCTTTAGGCTATTATCCTTAGCAAGCTAACACAGAAGCAGAAATCCAAATACCACATATTCTCAATTATAAGTAGCAGCTAAATTATGAGAACTTATAAACACAAAGAAGGAAAAAACAGGAATTGGGGTATACTTAGGGGGGTGATGGGAGGAAGGAGAGGAGCAGAAAAAATAGATACTGGGTACTGCATACTACCTGGGGGATGAGATAATCTGTATAACAAACCCCCAGGACATGAGTTTACCTCTGAAACAAACCTTCACATGTATCCCCAAACTTATTAAAGTTAAAAAGAAAAAGAAAACTCCACGGGTATGATACATCAGTTAACAGGCACTGGTGAAATGAGTTTTGAGCATTATTGTCTCTTTGTGTTTTTGGTCTCAGAAAGGTTATAATTTCCCTTAGATCCTTAGGGCAGAGAGAATCTTCAATCACTGAAGTCAAGAGACATCCATTCCATCTGATTTTCTATACCACCTGTTTGAAAAGGTTACCCTGTTATTAGCATTAAAGCGAAGATATCTAGCAGGGATAACAACCAATTCTTAAGGAACTCTGCCTTACAGGAATTTCTGGTTCTTTAATGTTTCCTAAAAAAAACCCCAAAAAAACAAAAAACAAAAAAATAAACAAAAAACCCCATCTTTTTGCTTAGGATTGTTCAGCTATGTAGGCTCTTTTTTGGTTCCATATGAAGTTTGGCATATGATTTTTAAAAGAACATGGCTAACTATGCACTAGTCTTTAACACCAAGGTCCATTTGTGTATACATAGATATGTTCATCCAACTATGCCTAGAGCTAGATAAGGG
>CAUYLG010066359.1:0-16817 GCA_963573385.1 Cacajao melanocephalus
CCAGTTTCAGTTTTCTGCATATGTCTAGCCAGTTTTCCCAGCAAGAAAGAGTGTCAGGAAGGTACTTTATCTTTTGTTACTTATACAAGAAACTGATCTCAATTGGAGAAGGAATGTCCATGTTTCTATCTTTTCCATAAATAAAGCCCAAGGCATTCCTACACAGTAAGGCATGCAGGAATTTCTTAGCTCTATCTATATGAATGCTCTTGAAGAACAAATACCCTGGTTAGGTAGGAAGCAGGCTGTGCTGGAAACAAGCAGCTTGCTGTGGTGGAAAATGTGAAAAGTGAAGGCTCTTCTGATTGTCCCCAGAATTCTGTCTTGCCTGCCTATCTTCCACACACTCATTCAAGCTCGCCCATACTTCCATTACAGCAGTTATTGTACTGTATTTGTCTGCCTGTCTTTCTTGCCACTAGCCTGTATACTCTCTGAGGACAGAATGATACTTTTAATATGCCTTAGTATCCTCAATACATTGATTGCATGCTTCCTGGATCACTGTGGGCATCCAGCTGCAATCTGTGAATAAATAGACTTTTGAGTCTGATAGACTTGACTTGTGTTAGCATTCTGGCTCAGTCATAACTGGGATTTTGAGAAAGTTCCTTTATCTCTTGGGATAGTCATTTTTTCATTTGTAAACTAGAGATAACCATTTAAGTATGTCACAAGGTTGCTTATTTATCTTAACCAGGTATGGCAGATTGAATTATTGGTTTAATTTCTACATCCCTCCCTATATCCACAACTTTTGCTATATAAATGGCAAGGAAAACAATTTATCTACTGTTTCCTAGTCTCCATGTTTGCTGTATGGGTATTAACTCTCACTTTGGAATTACTCATGTGTGGTGAGGAGGAAGTCTTGAACATTTTGTATTCCAGGCAGCAGGGACTCCGCATGATAAGAGGTGAGAGGTGTGCAGAGAGAGCATGAGGAGTGAGGAGCTCTGGGTGGTGTTGAGGTACAGTGAGCCTAGGTGTTTGGGAGGAGCTCCTGCAGACATGGTCACAGAGGCAGCCCCTGGAGCAAAATGTAGGGCCAAGAGTCAGGGAGGCAGCTGATGCTTAGAAGCTCAAAGGCGACAGAGGAGAGGTGGCTGATACCATGCTTTAATTACTGGTAGCTGTTATTATTAATACACTTTAGGGGGAACTGATTGAAATCTAGTTCAATTTTAAGCACGGTTAATAAAGAAGCGGATCTTTGTGTTTTGCTATTTTTCGAACTGAAAACTCTCATTTGGAACATTAGAAATCAAGTGAGCACTAGCTAATTTTCATCCTTCTTCTTTTGTTTTCAGGTATTCCAATTCTTTGTCTTGCAACATCGTTAATACCTTATCTTGTTTTGTAAACATATGTCTAGATGAGGTCACTGAAGAAGGTTCTGCAAGCATTTCATAAGTGGAGTAAAATCTTGATGTTGATATTGTACTATACTTGCAAAATGAAATAATTGATAAGAAAAGTAAGACTTTTGGGTGATATTGGAAATATAATCCTCTTTAGTAACCTTGTAATTCCAGTAGAGGTGAGATTTGGGATAGTGGCCTAAGGTGAAGAATTTTATAGTGAGTTTCTCAAGAGCTCTAGTTTTAATAAATTTATAGCCAGATTTGTTAATAGAGTCATAATAACAACAGGGAATGTGATAATAAAATTAGGAAGACTCAAAAAACATTTGTGATAAAGAACAAATTGATAAGCAAAGATTCCTAGTTTGAAGGTTCCTGCTGCTGTGGTAAATCTAATTTCTTGTTTCTTTCTCCCTGGCAGGGATTTCCATAGAAGTGCTTAATAAGCAACATAGGTCTGAGCAGTATTGCTATGGGGCTGGGAGTTTTCACTAAAAACCAGAACTTGCATAGCCTAGATTAAATGAGAGAAAATAAAGAAATTTAATTGCCAGCTGGATCTTGACCTATATTGCTGGTCACACACCAGTTTCTTAAAAACTCCACCCTGCACGAAACTTACAAACTGTTATTGAAAAATTAAGTGGGTCACAAGAGTGTTACAGCTTGTATACCAAATGATAAAGATAATACTTATTTACTGACATTTATGGATAATGTAATCCTTAGAGTATTTAAATTAAATGTTAAAGTTAATCCTCTTTACATAGTAAACTTCATCGGAATTTGGATGAGAGCACTTATGGCTAAAGCAAAGTCTTTGATACTAAATTAATGCCATTTCTAGAATTTTTAAAAAATGAATAACGTAGAAAAGGAAGCTGAACTTTTCACAGGACGTGTGCTTCAGGGGCTTATTTTGAAGAGAAGTTCTTTATTAGCAGCTACATAAGAAAGAGGCATATAAAGGGAACTTTTTTTCCATGCTGAAAACGGTAGATATTTACATTTACTTGAATCTTTTTTTTTGCATGGGGGGGCATAGGTCTTAAAATGCCTCTTTCTTTTGTGTTTATTCAGACTCATCACTAATTCCACTAATAATTTAAGTTCTGGTAAGGCATGGATTCCAAAGCTCTTAGAAGTCAACTTGTAAAGAGCTGGTGCTTAGAAGCAGCTGATTAAATGGCAGTACAAGGTGGAGAGAAGTGAATGATCCTGAGGTCAGCAACTCCCCTTGTGAAAATGTCATAGTGATGTGGAAAAAAACTGGGCATCCTCCCTTTTCTCCCTTGGAGTAAGAGTGGTTTGAGGGCAGGAGCTCAGGGGGAGTGCTGCTCATGTGGGCTTCCAGGAGCTGAGGCTGGATGTGTGGGAGTCATTGTCCTGAGGCTGTTGGGTATGAAGCCATGGGACACAGGGGTCAAGGGTGGAACAGGAAGTAAAGGAACTGGTAAAGCCTCTAGCCTAGAGAGCTGGCAGAGAATGAAAACAGAGCTGGAGAGAACTGGTGGGTGTGGATTAGACAACAGGCAAAGCTGATTGAACAGGTTTGAGAGGTGAGGGGTTGAAAGCAATTTTTCAGAGACTATATGACTGTGGCTGAACTTGCTTCAAACAGTCAGGCCCTCCTGTCAAGCAGGAGTTGACACTCTGCTTCCTCACTGTTTCCCCTCTCTCTGGATTATCCAGAAAAGCTTGAAAGAGAAGGGTGAAGATGATCAATCAGGAAAAGACTCCTGGCTTACGGATCTGCAACATAGCTCACTGATAGCTGATCAGGGCGTGTGCATTGGGAAAACTGTGCTTTCAGTATAGCAGAAACAAACACTTTGAAATAAAGGCAAAAAAAGAGATCATGCAAGTTTTCACATTCAAACTTTAAAACTTGTCATTTTTATGCATTTTTTTTTCCCGAGCCCCTTTGTGCTCGTTTCAATACTTGCTCTGAGAGAAGAAATCGCCTGCAGTCTGGTGACCCATGGTACTGTCTGGTTAGGAGATGTGTGCTGAGAGAGAAACAGGGAGGGCAGAATGTTAATACAACCGTGACCGTGACTGTGATCACGATACCCACAGTGAACGCTGCTATTAGAAACAGGGCCTTGCTGGAGGGAATCTATCTCCGCTTTTAAGAATGTATACGTTTAAGAGCATTTCATTGTAGAACACAAACAGATTGGTGTGAAGCTGAGACATTAAATACCTTAATAATTTCTTACATCACTTGAAATTTATTTTCTTCCTTTTTGGGTCATTTTTGAGGCTTATAGACATAGGGGTCCTACTCAAACACTCAAAAAGCCATATAGCTTGGGCACTGCTCATCAGAACAGATGCCAGCTGCGTTGTTTCGGCAGGGCCCAGGAGCACCCTGCTCCACCTGGTATCACCTCTGCAGCTGCACAATAGGAGTGGGGACATCAGGAGACTCCGGGGAGGCATCAAGGTGGCTGGCTCAATGAGGGCACATTGTGGGAGCTCAGAGATTCAGCTATTTACTGGTCAATATAGAAGTACTTATACTTTATAGCAACAGGTTGTCCCCACTAGCTGAGTATCAGTTCTGCCTTATGACAATGGCTTGCTTGTCCTCAGCCTTTGTCACTCTAATGACATCCCTCATCTCTTCAGAACTGCACATATCCAGACTGTGGATGTCCCCAGTTCCACAAAGGGAGCTCTTTTTATTGGCTTCTAAATAATAAATTTCCTGTACATCTTTTCCACAAGTGTTTATACTAAGATGGCCACTCAAAGTGTGGCTCAGAGAGCTCCAAATGTCTTACTTGACAGCTTTGGATCAGTCATGTTAACTCCTTGTATTATATGGAGACTTGAAAATCTAATATCCAAATGTATTGAGTTCTTCATTTGTTAGATATAAAAGACAGTTTTATATCTAGCTGGGTACGGTGGCTCACGCCTATAATCCTAGCACTTTGGGGAGCTGAGGTGGGCAGATCACGAGGTCAGGAGTTTGAGATTAGCTTGGCCAATGTGGTGAAATCCCATCTCTACTAAAAGTACAAAAATTAAATGGGTGTTGTGGCGGGTGCCTGTAATCCCGGCTACTTGGAGGCTGAGGCAGGAGAATGGCTTGAACCCAGGAAGCAGAGGTTGCAGTGAGCTGAGAATGTGCCACTGCACTGCAGCCTGGGCAACAAAGTAAGACTCTATCTCAAAACAAATAAACAAATAAACACATAAGTAAAAATAAATAAATAAAGACACTTTTCAAACTCAGACTCTTCTGACAAAGTCTCGCTCTCTAAGGAATGGCTTGTATAAGAAGCTGAGAGAATACTAACTGCCAACATATGTTTTAGTTGAAATGTATTTGCTAATGTAAACGACTTATGCCTGCCTGTGGCACCCAAGATGGTCACATGAGGCTTGCATGAGACTTGGAGAATGCTGCTCTCACAAAAATTAATACATGTAAATCTGTAACTCATATTTCTATGCTCATATGTGTCTCACGCAATTGAAGAGAAAGGGAACTTATTTACATCAGGCCAGCACTCTGAAAACTCCAGCATTTGATCAATAGAAGAGAAGTGGAAAAAAAATCAATGAAAAAGGGAAACTGAAGAAAAAATGAATTAAATGAGTTTTCCCCCCTCCTTCTCTTAGTTTGGATTTATTTGCTGTGGCTCTTATTTTTTCAAATGTGAGGTGTCTTTCTTAAGTAGCCTTTTTAATTTCAGAGAATAAAATGGCTTAGGAGCTGTTTCAAGTGTCTAGGTAGAGGATAGCTCTTTGACAAAATATTCTAAGGCAGTGGTTCTCAAACTTGAACAAGCGCCAGAATCACCTGGCAGCTTCTTAAAATAAAGCTTGCTAGGTCCCAACCCTGGAGACTTTGATTCAGTAGATCTGGGATGGGGCCTGAAGATCTGCATCTCTACCAAGTTCCCAGATAATGCTAATGCTACTCGTCCCCAGGTTCTTACACTTTGAGAACCACGCAAGGCAGAGGTTAATAACCTCTGATGCATGGGAGAATCACCCAGGGAGCTTTTCAGCGCTCTGCAAGCTGGGGTTCCATCCTTAGAGTTTCTGATTTAATTAGCCTGTAACAGGGTTCTAGGGAATTGGTAATGCTTAAAAACTCTCTGGGTGATTCTAATGTTCGGCTGGTGTTAAGAAACACTGCCTAAAGATTAATGACTAGTATGGGGTTTGTTATTGGTTGATATTTGGCTGAATATGAAATGATTTTGAATCTAGGAGTAACTTCCGAATTTGATGGATGCCAAACCTATTTTTAAAAAAGTGTTAACACATTAATATCATAATTAACAGCTACTTTAAAATAATAACAAACTTAAATTTCCCCTTATTCAGGTACGGGGAGGAGAGAAGGGTTGAGGCAGGGGAGTCTTACCTCACTTTCTTTACAGCATTCCCTTCTACCCAATCCTCATCTTCAGTTTTGAGCCTTCTCCCTTTTTGTCCAATCTTTTGTTCAAAGTTCAGTTGGCTGACTGCTGGAGCTGTTTACCAGAAAAATAGGTGGTTTAAACAGAAAAAGCTCTGAGAATGGGCACAAAGGGTTTGAGGGCACCTCCTGGAGGTGGAGAGATTTATTTTACAGAGTGCTGGCCTGGGAGTCAAATAATCAGCTTTCAGATTCTTATTACTTTCTCAGTCATAAGAATAGCTCTGTCATCTTTCATTTCCCAGTAATAAGATAGCTCTACAATCTTGGGAAAATCACCGAATCATGCTAAACTTCAGTTTTCTTTTTCTTTCTTTCACTTTTCTTTAACTATGACATGGGGACAATGGATTAAATAAGATGTTAGGGATGAGACTTTGATTATATTGTTCACCACGGACACCAGAGCTCCTGGGACAACACCAATTCAAAGAAGGCATTTGAATATTGGTCAAATTAGAATAAAATTTATAAACTATAAAGTACCAATAAAGATGGCCATTACCCTGCGTGAATGTGCTTTCTAGCCTCAAGCTCTCTCTGCACTCCCCACGCACTGTGGCCTATATCCTTCCTTGGACTCTGCAGCTCTGCAGACATAGAGTGTTTACAGCCAGACGAGGAAAGTAAAAGTTGATATGACGCCATTCTTCTTTGTAAGAGTGAACATCTGATCATTATCACATTTCATTTCTAAAATGTTCTTTCAATAAAGAATGCAAAACATAGTCTTGCTGATGATATTCTTATCAGTATTGCTTTTTCAGAACTTCAGAGGTAATTATGTCAGTTGAGAAAGAACTGTTAAGTGAAGTCAGGCATTGAAGTCCTGGGTTCTATTTATTCCTAACAGTACTGTGGTATCTCATGCTTTATAAATAACCTTTATTGACTTAACTTTGGCACGCCTCAGGTCACTAATTAAAATTATGCTCAAATAATATCTTTCTCTCTTCTAAGAATACATTTCTTAGATGTAAGTGTTTTGTTATACACTTATCCTGATACAGTAGAATCAGTCCAACTGAATAAATTTGAATGGGGTAGTGGTATCTCATTTGCCAAATTACATGATTGTAAAAGTGGAAGTCAGCCAGATTTGGCTGGAACGGCAATAGCTTTCCTATGCTTGGCAAAGGATCTGAATATTTCGGTTGAACCAATTTTACCAGGGCACATAAAGTTCCTTGGTTAGTAAATGCTTGTATTATATCAGAGCCAAGAGGATAGACACATATATTGAAGTGGAACATAGGGAAAATCTTAGTTACCATCTTACTGATAAACTCAGCTATATGAGTTATGTTTATGTGGTTGATTCCTTTGTGCAAAGGTGACACGTCGACTGAACTCCTTTCTTTTTGCTGAATAGTCAATAATTATATCATAGTTACTTAACTTTCTCACAGGGTATTTATTTTTGAATACATAGAGCATTTTTATTATTACATAGATATTGCTATGACATGATAGTTTGATATAAACATGCTCTAAAAATATAACTTCAAAGGGAAATCCAATGTTTATGAAATTATTAGAAAGTTCTAGCTCTCCCAAAGCACGGAATCTCAAAGAAAGTGCCTTTCTTCCACCCTCACCCCCTGGCCTGGATTTCACAGGCAACAGCTTTTTTGCAGTTGTAAAGTTAGTCTTCAAATATAAACCGAGATCCTGGGCTTCATTACTGTTGCTGGCCAGAAAACTAGAGTCAGTGTTATCTCTAAGTTTGTGAAATTCAGAAAAAACAGCTCTGTGGTGGCAGGGCTAGAATTTTATAGCCCGGGTAAGGAATGCCATTGAAGTTGTCAGACTCATAAACTTAAAATGTTTAGATCTTTTGGAGGGAGGGAGCATGGTGTGATGGTGGAAGCAAAGAACTCCAAGTCTTTAGGACAATGTTTTCTTCCTAAGACTCATACATTCTCATACATTTTTACAACTTCAGACCAGTGGCTTCCTGCCTCAGTTTCCCCACCTACATAATAGAATCATTGTGAGAATTAACATAGCTTTGCTTGAGATCACAGTTTAGAGGCCACTTTCTCTTGGGAAATCTTTTTTGAACCTGTGATTTTTTTGTTGTTGTTTGATGCCTGATTTTTTGAAAACCCACACTCCCTTCTCCTTTTCCCGCTTTTACCTTCCCTCCCTCCCCTAAAACTCTATGCTTACTTACCACATGGATTTATGTTGGCCAGTTTACTTCTCTTTCCTCTATACCTCCCCTGTCTCCATTCCCGCAGATTACAAATTCTAGTCTAAAACTGGATTTCCACTGTTATAATTGCGATATCTAGCCCCGAGTCTAGATATAGAACACTCAATAAATGCTTACTGTCAGAATAAGGGAATAAAAGAGCAGATATTCTTCTTAGTGCTCAAGGACAAGTCTATATGATACAATTGTTGCAAGATTAATTTTTTTTCACTTGTGTATTTATGAGTGGGTGGCAAGTGATATAGCCTTATTAGCATGGCTCAAGAAGAAAAGAGGTCATGTTGGTGAATGATTCTTAACAGCCAAAATGATTCATGGAGGTATGCATGCTTGGCACACATTTGCTACTGGAGTGATGGGCAGGGCACAGCTGCCATGGGAACTGTTGGACGGATAGCCTATTCCCACAAAAGGGAGGGAAGCTCTTTTCTGCTCAACATTCAGACAGAGACACACCATATGAAGTGATTGGACAACCCAGACCACTTTCAGTCAATTGAGCTAGCCAGTCAACAATGCTAACATTTACTGAGCGCTTCTTATAGCCAGACACTTTTCTAAGCACTTACACGATTAAGTTAATTAATTATCAGACTAGAGATAATTGTGATTCCCATTTTAGAGATTTTTTAAGGCACAAAGAAGTGAGGTCAATTGCCTAGGGTCACATAATCAGAAAATGGAGGGGGAAGTCTTCAAACCCAGGCAGTCAGCCTCCGGCATCTGTAAATGCGCGACCATTATACATCTGCCTTTGGGGAGCCGGGCTGGCTGTATTCTCAACAAGCAGATCGGAGGGCCAGTTGTTACATCAATCAGTCAACCAAGCAATCAGTCAATACTTTGGACTACAGCTTGGTGCTGCAGGAGTCATCAAAGCCTTAGATGTCAAGGCTCTGCCCTGAGAGTCTTGCAGTCATGCAAGGCAGGCACAGTCTTAGAAAACATTTTAAGACTGTATAATTATGGGATAATTTATATGGTGCAGTAAGTGCCATCATGCCCAGATACTGAGAATCATTCCTGCCCTCCTAGGGGTGAGTTCTGAGAAAAATGGCATTCTCTGACTTGCATGTATGGCTCAGCTAAAATTATCAGAATTGCTGAACATCTTAGGCATCCCTTCTGTTTCTTTGAGGAAAAACGATTCAGGCAGGGCCAGCTGGATCACTCCTGAGGTAGAGGAGGATTTTTGTTTGACTAAGAAAAGGATAAAAATGATAACATTGATATTATCATAATAATGACAGTGAAAGTTAACATTTATTGAACATATGTGCCCTTATGTTCTAACACAAACCTATCATTTCCTCTCTAATTACTCATTTCCTTCTCACAATAATGATACAAGATATGTATTCCTATTTTTTGTATTTTACAAATGACAAAATGAAGACACAGAAAGATAAAGCCACTTTGCTAGTAAAGGGCAAAGTCTAGGCTTCTTCTTCTTCTTTTTACTTTTTCTTAACAATTGTAAGGCTGTTACTGTGTGCCAGAGACTGTTTGAAACACTTTCTATATATTAATACATAAAATCCTCATAGCATGCCCATTTCACAGACTGGGAAACTGAGGTAGAGTAAGGTTAAGTAAATTGTCAAAAGAACACACTAATGGTTGTAACAAGCAGTCTGTTTGATGTTAAAGCCTGATTTTGTATTCATTTGCCTCTATGGCCTCTGCTTGACTTTCTCTCAATGCTTACTCAAGACTGCCAGGGTTTTGTTATCAAAGAACGACATTAATGACATTAATACCTATCTTATAGGATTGTTTTGAGGATTACATGCGACAGTTTATGTAAAGCACTTTGCAAAGGGCTCAACACATTGTAAAGGTTTAATACGTGTTAATTTAAAATGCTCCCAGCATTCACAAATTTTTATTTATTTTGGAATTAGAAATAAGTTCAAACATTTATTTTGCACTTATTAGCTGGGTACCTTGGGCAATGTACTTAACTTTTCTGTTTCTTAGTGTTCTTCTCTATAAAATGGAGGAGATAATAGTGTCTTCCTAAGAGGATTGTTGCGAAGATGAAATGAGACAATGCATTTAAAGAGCTGAGCTCTGTGGCTCGATTAATGTTTGCATCTGTTATTAGGAGAAGCAAGGGAATGGTGTCCCTCCTGACTCCAGGAGTGTTTATTATGGACTTCATGGTACCATTAAATATGGGTGACTCAGTGGGCATGTCCGAGAGTGGGGTCAAGAGAGCGGTTTGCCAGGACGACTTGACCTCCTGCAGGCATCTTGCGCGGTTGTGGAGAGTCCAGCTTAGAGCCAGGCAACTCTGCGTTTTAGGTGACACTCTGCGTGGCCTGGGCACATTATTTAATTGCTGTAAGCCTCTGATTCCTCATCTGTACAATGGGGATAATGTCACCACCCTCTAGGGTTGTCATGAGGATTAACTGAGCTATCGTATGTAATTCACTTGGCACAGTGCCTGGCAAATAATCAACTCCCAGTAAAAGGTAACTATCAGTGTTACTGAAAGTTGTCATGGAGGGCGTAAAACACAGCCTCATGACTTGCACAATCATGTAGACATTTCTGACTAATAGAAGGACTACTCCTATGTTCCTAAGGACTTTTACTGTGAGTTTATGCCATTGGCTATTCCTGCTATAGTCTTGGCCTTGTAGTCCCAGGATCAGGGGAACTTGAGAACTGGGGGTATCATTGGTAGAGTAGAACAAGATTTTTGATATAGTTAAATTTAAATGTTTCCTTTAATAAATGAGAATAATGAGGTTCAAAAGCATTTAAAGGACTTGCTCACGATCAGAGAGCTGAGTTGTAGTTAGTAGGACCAGAACCCGTGTCTCTTGGTTACCACACTTAAAAATCTCCATGGGGTTAAGAAATAGATTTCCTAAGTCATTTCAATTGTATATTGCTGTGGTGAGTGGTGCTATATGCAGCCCTAATCACTTAAAAGGGTTAATATGCTGACTGAGTCATTGAGGAGAATCTGATTTAATGAGTTTTTATTAATGAAGGATTCACAATCCCCAGAATGAAACCTTTTATGTTTATGCATACTCCTTTAAAAATTTGGTCAGAACGGGAGTAAGTACCTCACTCCAGGTATGTAAGAGACATGACATATATTGCCTGAAATTACTTAACAACATGTTTTTACATGGGAAGCCTGCATTTTGCTTTCTATTATTTTTAAGTCATAGAAGATTTTATCAATCAGGTAAATAATTCTTCCTATTTTAAAATCATAATTCAAAAAAGGAGAATGGAGTGGATGACGTATTAATTATCTGGATTAAAGAGGTATCATCTACCAGATAATTGATAAGTCTAGAATTTGTTTCTTGTTTGAAATAAGTCTCAGTTTTTACATCAGTATTACAGTCATATGCCTGTTAATGTTTTTATCAATGACAGACCGCATGTGTGAAGGAGGCCCCATAAGATTATAATGGAACTGAAAAATTCCTATAGCCTAGTGATGTTGTAGCCATAGTAATGCCATAGCACAATGCATTACTCATGTGTTTGTGGTGATATTGGTGTAAAGAAACTTGCTGCACTGTCGGTCATATAAAAGTTTGGCATGCACAATTATGTACAGTTGATAATACTTGACTATAATAATAAATGACTGTGTTACTGGCTTATATATTTACTATACTATACTTTTTATCATTACTTTTGAGTTTACGTTTTCTACTTATTAAAAAAAATGTTAATTGTAAAACAGCCTTAGGCTGGTCCTTCAGGAAGTATTCCAGAAGAAGGCATTGTTATCGTTGGAGATGATAGCTCCATGGGTGATACTGCACCCAAAGCACTTCCAGCGGCACAAGATGTGGAGATAGGAGATGCTGATATTGATGATCCTGACCCTGTGCAGTCCTAGACTAATGTGTGTGTTTTTCTGTGTCTCAGTTTTTAATAAAAAGCTTTAAAAGAAAAATCAAAAACTAAAATTTCAGCAATAGTAAAAGGTGTATAAGATGAGGCCGTAAAACTATTTTTACACCTGTACAAATGTTTGTGTTTTAAGCTGTGTTATTACAAGAGTCAAAATGTTAAAAAAAATTAAAAAGGTTATCAAATAAAAAAGTTATGGTAAGCTAAGGATAATATATTATTGAAGAAAGAAACTTAAAAAATAGATATAGTATAACCTAAGTGTACAATGCTGATATAGTTTACCTTACAGAAATGTCCTAGGCCTTCACATTTCCCCACCACTCACTCACTGACTTGCCCACAGCAACTTAAAGTCCTGCAAGCTCCATTCATGGTAAGTGCCTTCTACAGCTGTACCATTTTTATCTGTACTTTCAGTGTATCTTGTCTATGTGTAGATAAGTTTAGGTACACAGATACTACCACTGTTTTGTAATTTTGCCTACCATATTCAGGACAGTAACATGCTGTACAGATTTGTAGCCTAAGAGCAATAAGCTATACAATGTTATCATCAGGCCACAGAGAAATGCCGTATATTACACAGTAAAAGAACCAGCAACATAGGGGAAGATAAGAAAAAGTTGTATTTTAAAGCCTAAGTCAAAATTGCAGCCACGACCTCCAATGTCTTGTTAGAGTAATCCTTCACAGTTAAAATATCATAATTGTTTAATTGACTAATATGTATTTTACACTCATAAGCCAAAGTATTCCTACATTTAAAGGCAAATTTATTTTTCATTCAAATAAAAGAAGGATAGATGTAGGTAGTAAGGAGAGTAGTTCCAAGGTGCCATCGGGGGCCCTGACTCCTGTCTTACCATCTGCTTGGAGACTGGGAGCTGTTTGTTAGAACCTGTTTCTCCTCTTCTTCTGTGAGTAATAAATAGAACTGTAGCTGAGATGTGGCTGTCCAATTAGGAATTCATTTCCCACAGCCTCCCTTGCAGCTGGATGTTGCTGTACCATGGAGCTTTTACCAATGGAATGTGAACAGAAATGATGTGGGCGGCCTCTGCCTCACCTTCCAAGATGAGATTTCTAGTCCTGGCCTTCCACTTTTTTCCATTTAAGCTTTGACTGGATGATGACAGCTGATGGCTTAGAAGCTACACAACAAAGATGCAGAGTCACCAAAAGCCTCAGTCCTTGAATGGCTGGAGCAAAACTGCCCATTTCCCAGAGCCCTTACTGTGACCTGTAATACAAGAGAAAAGTAATCTCTTTTCCAACTCATCAAGTCTAGACTGGCTTTCCCTCAGCATCTTAGCCTACCTTCACTAAGCACATCCTATGTATAATTTATATCCTCAAAGTTGCTTTGTGGTCCAAGATGGCTGCTTGAGTCACCTGTGTATGACAGAACCAGTCATCAGTCTGCAGGTCAGGAGGAAGGAGGCAGAAGGACACTGAACTCCCATCTGAGTCATGTCCTTCAAACAGGCATGCTGGAAATCATCTACTTAACCTCTCATTGGGTAGAACTTTGTCACCTGGTCACATCAAGCTGAAAGAAGACTCAGAAATGCAATCGTTTCATTTGGGGGGTAATGTGCCCAGCTAAAAATCAGAGTTCTGCTCTGAAGAAGAGTATCAAGGGAAAGCAGTTTCCAGTCTGCTGCAGATGGCTTTTTTGTTTTCCAGTGAAAGGCAAAAGACAGACGTTCTAACCACTTCCAGTAATCTTAATTATTTTACTCCAAAAAATATAAATGAGAAATAGAATTATCCTTCTTATTAGAAATTATGCTCTTCATGGTGATGCCGTGTGTGTGTGTGTGTGTGTGTGTAAGATAGTATACGTATTTGGAGGAAGGGAGATGGCGGGGTTTGGCACGGGTGACAGAGCTGACAAGGCTTGTGCTCTAGGATGGTGCTTTCTGCTCTAAGGGGAAAATACAGTTCCTCCAGGATTCAGAGAATGTCATCTTTCCCCCAGAGCTGGAGATGTTACAGACGTTGCAGCTTACCCTTGGGACATGGCCTGACAAGGGTTCTTACCCAATTGATGAAATATGTTTCTGGGTGGCTATTTGTAATGTCACATCACAGAGGAGTTTCTCAAGGAGATTCTCTCTTCTTCTGCAGTTTATATTGTTAAACCCTCAAATAAACTCAGTTTAGGGATTTTCTAGCCAGCTTCCAGACCTATATTTAATGTTGCCTTATGCAAGAGTTTGACAGCACCCTTTCGATGTAACATAACTACTGGATGGTATGTATACATGCTCTGGGCAGTGGTGAGAACTTCATCTTTCCTGTTGTATGAAATGCTCTTTTTGATATCTTTGCTGAAAGTAGTATTCATCCAAATGAACTGCATGCAAACATTCATCCTAACTTTGATTAGTACCTGGTATGATTCATTTTAACCTCAGGTTTTGGTGTCCCTTTCTTTTATTAACGTAGTAACTGCTTAGGATAGATAAATGGAGACAGAACTGAGAAATGTGCCCATAATAATCACTTACAAACTATCATTAAAACAGACAATAACTCTTTCACCATTTTTTCATATCTAAAGTATTAAATTGATACAATATTCTTACCATGGCAAAAAGTACACAATTATTCTAATAGAGGACAGAGATTATATGTTTCTCATGAACCAATATTTCGCTATTGAATGGTAATGTTTCTTTTAGTAACAAATTAGTTCTTATACTTATCTTAAGATTAGGGCAAGTGCTTGCTACAAAATATAGTAATATATTCATGAGGTGACTCACTTTGGAACAGTATTTTAAGCAATTTCTGAGCTTGTGGCTTGCCGTCTTTGGAGTGGCCAGTGACTTAGTCCCTCAAAAATGGGGATGCAGTTCAGGTAGAATAGGAGTCCCATAATTATAGCAAAGTGCTAGAAAGTATTAATCGTTGCAGTTGAGTTGAGGAGACAAGAGGAAGCCTTGTACAAATGACTTTTTAGGGTTGGGTCTGTGGCAGAAACAGCCAGTTGTCCCCTGGTATCTGCTCGCTCCTGTTTCTATGGAAGCAGAATTTTTAGCTGGGCCTCTTGTGCAACTATATGTGTACGTGTGATGGAATTCTAGGCAGTAAGATATTAACAAGGTTGCTGTGTGCAACTTCTGGATTGCGTTCTAAAAGGGAGAGGATGTGCCTTTCCTTTCTCTTCTCTCTGCTGACTGGAATGTGTTAGGAGAACTGGAGCTGAGGAAGCCGTGATTGAGCAACAAGCTAGAAGGAACCCAGGATCCTGGCAGCACAGAACTGCTGTGCTTGCATGACCGCTGGGACTGCACTTGAAAGAGAAATACACTTCTACTTTGTTCAAGACACTGCTTTTCAGGTCTGTCTATTACAAAAGCCAAACTAATATACCACAAATACAGGGTGCAGAGTCCTTCCACTGGGTCAGTCTCTAAGCCTTTTGCTTCAGTACCACATGTAATTAACTTCTGGGATAATGGGACTCACTTTATTATCATCACCACTGGATACTTCCAGCTGGGGAGGCAAACTTTCTGGTTCAGTTGTAGGTCCAAACTGAATTCTAGCCTCCACCCGTATTTTCCTACTGTTAACCAGGTTAAAAACCTTCCTTCCGGGGTATTTGGAGGCTGTTACTGTCTGACAAAATTCATGTTAAAAGCCAGTCTCCATTGTGGTGGTATTAGGAGGTGGTCCCTTTAGGGGGTGATTAGGTCATGAGGAATCCACCATCATGGGTGGGATTAGTGCCCTTATAAAAGAGATAGAAGAAAGCTGCCTTGTTTTTTCTGCCATCTGAAGACACAAAAGGCACCGTCTATGAGGGATGGCCCTCACCAGACCTGGGATCTGCTGGCACCTTGATCTTGGAATTCCCAGTCTTTTGAACTATAAGAAATACATTTCTGTTGTTTATAAATTACTCAGTCAAAGGCATTTTTCTCTAGCAGCCCAAATAGATTAAAACAGAGGGAATGAGTAGATTTACAAGATAAATATTTTAAGTATTGAGTAGATTTCACAAGACTGATTTTTCCTGCCCACAATCCTTTGAGCCTCCTTCAGACATCAGTAGAAAGCACTGACCTCCAAAATCTCTAAATCTTCAAAGAAGATGCTCTGCTTCCACTGTCATGTTTTAAAGTTTATTCTTTCTCAACCTGAGATCTAGCATAGCAAAGGACCTACTCTAGATATTTAGTGGGGTATTGGAAGCATTAGAAATCAAACTTACTTGCATCATATTTATGTGATTCAATCACATCTATCTGATTTATCTAACTGGAAGCCTGCTTTTTTTGTTTGCTTGTTTGTGTGCGTATTTAGATTTTAATCTCTCTGCTTTGTTTCTTCATACGGTGAAGTGTCAGAGGCAATGTGTTGGCGGAAGGGCTCTGGTCAGGAATTAGGAAACTGGAGAATTCCTCCTGGGTGTGCTGTTACCAGCATGGCTCTCTGATCCTCAATTTTTCCGTCAAGTTGAGATTTTATTTATTTATTTATTTATTTATTTTTATTTATTTATTTTTATTTTTTATTTTTTTTTATTTTTTAGAAAGAAAGAAAGAGTGAAAGAAAGAAAAAAAAAGAATGTAAGAGAGAAAGAAAGAAGAAGAGAAAGAGGGAGAGAGAACGGGATTCTTGTTCTATTGCCCAGGCTAGACTGCAGTCTAAAAATGGGTATTAAAAACCTCTTTTATGCCAATAATTGTGTTTAACAATGGAGACAGGAAGGAATAAGGGATGAAAATAACAAACAAGCAGCCAACCAATATTTTATTTAAACCAAGTTGAGATTTTAATATTTTCCCTCAGTGCCTCAATTTACTATTCTGTGATTAGCCCTTAGGTGCATGGAGATAATAAGAAGAAAGGTGCCTTGTAAATCATTAAGTATTAT
>CAUYLG010066360.1:0-33250 GCA_963573385.1 Cacajao melanocephalus
GTGGGGGCTGCTCTCCTGAGCTACAGAAGGAATGGTCTGGCGGTTAAGATAACACACAAGTGAAACTTAATCGAGCTGTCCACAGTCAGCAATGGTGATCTTCTTGCTGGTCTTGCCATTCCTGGACCCAAAGCACTCCATGGCCTCCACAATGTTCATGCCTTCTTTCACCTTGCCGTGGACCACATGCTTGCCATCCAGCCACTCAGTCTTGGCAGTGCAGAAGAAGAACTGGGAACCCGTTTAAGTTGGGTCCAGCATTTGCCATGAACAAGATGCCAGGATCCGTATACTTTAGAATGAAGTTCTAATAATCAAATTTCTCCCCATAGATGGACTTGCAACTAGTGCCATTATGGTATGTGAAGTCACCACCCTGACACATAAACCCTGGAATAATTCTGTGAAAGCAGAAGGAACCATTATAACGAAGTCCATTCTCTCCAGTGCTCAGAGCACAAACGCTTTCTGCTGTCTTTGGAACCGTGTCTGTAAACAGCTCAAAGGAGACGCGGCCCAAGGGCTCGCCAACGATGGCAATGTTGAGGAACACGGTGGGGTTGACCGTGGCTGATAGTACAGGGCTCCCAGTGATGGCAGCATCTGCAAAGCCATATGATACATATTTTAAACAAAAAAGACTACATTATGTACTTTTGATGTTCCGTAGCCTTTTTTGCTTAGTATTGTAACAGCATATTTTCAGGTCAGTAGATATATATCTATCCCTTTCTTTAAATTAGCCCTTAGCATTTTACTTAATGTAGATACCCTAATTTATAAAATTATTTATCTTTTGATGGATATTTATGACAGTATTTCCCAAAACACTTTTTTACATATATTTATTTTCATGGGTGTGTGAACATTTTTATAGAATAAATTCTTAGAAATTGGTTTGCTGGATTATAGAAAATGTGTATCAAATTTTTTTCCATAGATTTTGCCAAATAGCCCTCCAAAAATGTGTCAAGTCTATTAAAAGGTTTGAGGATGAATGTTTTTCATATCCTCATTAGCTCCATCTTCAAAGTCAAGAACTGCAATGTCACTGGTGAGTCTGCCTCAAAATCCTCAGACTCTTCAGTTTTTTAAAAGATAGGCATGATAGTCTTACAAAGCCAGATTTGCTGCTTTATGGAAGAGTAGCCCTTATGGGTATGCTCCAAGGCATGGCTTGGAAATGGAAGCCTTAAAGCTTTTGACTCTCAGGAATACTTCTAAAGCCAATTCTAAAGCTGCTTGGAGAATTCTGAGTCTCACGTAAGGCGAGTTCACTTTAGCTGTCAGCATTTCTTAGGGCAAAATGTATCTACAGAGTTATCAGCTTCATTCAACAGCCATCATTGTGGAATTTTTAGTCTTCCCGCAGGATACATTTAGCTAATAAGAAGGTTATCCTTGCACATATGTGTATCTTTCAAATCACTGGTAATGAACCATTTGGTTGATGGGTATAACAACAACGAAGTTTCATATTCCCCCTTCAACAACCTCTACAAATATCTCAGTTCTGTAAAATACCTTTTCTGATTAATTATCAAATGCATCCTTTAGTTCTGTACTAATGACTTTCAAATACGTTATTTCTTTTAAACAACTTTATGAGCCAGGTTTTACTATTCTCATTATGAACAGAAACCAAATGTCAGAGAGTTTAAGTAATAGCCACACATCTAGTCAGTATTTGAAATGATATTTATCTGATTCCATACTGTTAGAAACTATGACTTACTGCTTATTAAATGACACGACATTAAATAATGTCATTTCTTGATCTGTTTAGGGACATCTGATTCCATTTTATAACAAGCTTCTCTCATCTTGCTTTTGTTCTCACAGACTTATTTATTTTCAGATCGCGTTTTGTAGCCAAGGCAAGAACCAACTTCATCAATAAGCCATTTTGGTCCCAGATTTTATAAAGAAAGAGCATACTATAGTAGATAAAAGTATAGAGTCAGCCTCCCTGGGTTCAAACTTTGGTGCTGCCATTTACTAATTGTTGACCTTGGGCAGGCCTCAGTTTTCTCATTTGTGAAATTCATACAATAAGCTTGCTTACCTCATTGGATTAGTGTGAAAATTAAAATGAAATAGTACCTTCAAGCATTTAGACAGTTACCTATCACATACTAAGTATAGATGAAGATCTGACTCCCCTGTGAATATTTCTTTCTACTATTTCTCATCTTGCTCCACCAGCAGCGTCTCCCCTCAGTGCTCTATCTGGCTCCTTGACAACCCAGGTCATTCCCTTCATTCTCACTCAATTATCTGCATCCTCATCCAGAAATTTTCTCTTAGACAGAAGTCTTTTATAGTCCTGCTCTGGCTCCTGATCCAGGTTGCCTGTCATGTGGATTGTCATCTGTTTATCTTTAGATTGCCATTTCATCTCAAATTTCCAAATGATTTTGGTCTACTACCTAACCAAGCCCCAACTAGCTCAAGCTCCCTGTTGTCTCTACCTGATTCATATCAGTACCTTTCATAAGCGTGCCTGACTTTTCCATCTTCTATTTTCCCCATGTGGTCTCCAGCTTGGGCAAACTTATACTGGGGTTAATAAAAATTTGGTTGTCATGCACTGTTTCTGATTTTTTTTCTTACCAATTCTAGTCATTTAAAATTTATTTAACAAATGTTTCAGAGAACTCACTATGTATCAGATAGAGTGCTGGGTGTTGGGGATATACTGGTGAACAAAACAGGCACTGGGTAGCCTACTGGGTAATTATTAGATTATTAGATTATCACACAACTTTAAAGTTGCAATCGTGATAAGTGTGCAAAAGGTAAGTTACACAGTGTCATGACAATTTACACTAGAGGTATTGGGCCTTGTCAGAGAGATCAGAAAAGGCATCCCTGAAAAAATCCCTGAGATGAGGTCCAGAGGATGAGTAGGAGGAGTTAACTAGGCATAAAGGGAGAGAGGAATGTTATAGACTAAGGAAGAGCCTTCACAGAGGTGCTGTTGTGAAAAGAAGCATGGGAAGTGTTATTTCCTGAGAGAAGGACAGTGAGGGTTGAGCAGAGAATACAAGGTGCAAGATAAGGGTGGGGTCAGGTGAGACCACACTAGGCCTTGTCAGCTCTGTTGAGGATTTTGATCTTTATAACAAGTGCAATGGAGAACCATTGGTTGATGGTTAGTGTGGCAGTAGCGTACTGATATGATCAGATTTTCAGATGTGTTTTGGAGATGTCTACCTGAGCAGAACAAAGAGTGGGCTATGGGTTGACCAGAATGTGTCTGAGGTAGGCACTTAGGTAGCTTAATCTAGGATAACCGTTATGGAAAGAAATAAATAGTATTGACAGCTACCAGAGCTGAAATCAGCCATTTTTGGTGATATTGGATGTGAGATACGAGAGAATGAAATGACATCAAGATTTCAGGCTCACACAACTGGCCAGGGAGTGATTCCCTTTTATTGCAATGGGGGAGAATGGAAATGCATGAGCTTAATTTATTCAATTACATATTATATGCTCCACATAAGGCTCTTATAATCTCTGACAGCAGAAAAACAATCAAACTAGTTTGAGTAAAAGTTTTAATATAAGGATATAGGGAATCTCATGGAAGCAGTGGCAGTACGGCCTTGGGAAAACTAGGAAAGTTATCAGGAACTAAGACCGTTCTCCCTGGCTCTCAAGGTCCGCTTCTCTCTGTGAGTTTCATCACCCTTCTCTTTTTCTTGATTTTCTACTTCTGCTGGCTCCCTTTACATATAGCTCACCATGACCACTAGCCAAAAATCTAATCCTAGTTGGTCAGCTTCAGCATGTATCACCAACCACCTACAGTTTCTCTGTCGTCTTTCAAATTATTGATACACAGAGAGAATTGTTGGTCAGCTGTCCAGTTGTATTCCTGGTCCATTCAGCTGTACTGTGTGATAAAGCTGCCCCAAATCTAGGGGTTGTGAACAGGGAAGACAATAATACCCAAGTGTAGTAAAACTACTTTAGGACGGGAATAATGTTATATATATTGGCATTGTGTGAAGTGACTAGCAAATAACTGGCATTTAGTAGATGCTCAATAAGTACTGTCCTTGTTGAGTCATTGGAGATCTTTCAATGTTTTTGAAATGCTGAGATACCTCAGAATCTCATGTGACATTTTAAAAATTCAGAGTTCATGGTCTGCCTTCAGAGAAGCAGATAAGTGATCTAACAGGGACTCCACTAATATGCATTTCTAAAAAAAAGGAACCTAACATATATTTGATACAAATGGTTCATGGACCATACTTTGATGGACACTGCTCTAATGCTTTAATAAATCGTGCCCAGAAATCTCTGTTGTAAACTCTGGACATTGAGCTCCTTCTGGGTCTTCTGAAATTCAATTTATCTATTTATATATTGGGACAAATATTTATCTCTTTCTTGTATCCAAAGGTGGTCTTGGAGGTTAACAAGGTAATTTTGGAAATAAAGCTTTGACCTCTCTTTTCCAGAGCCATAATAAATATGAAAGATGGTGTTAATATGTATCTAGACAGCTTCTATACTGCTTGAATTGCATAAAATTCTTCTTAGCATTCACTATTTCCTGATGATGACCTGTGAATGAATAAGTCCTCATCAGTGTTTTATTGTCTGCTTTCAGGAACTGGAAATATAACTCTTAAATCACTGCTACTTGTCCTGAGTAAGGTTCTTACAAAGAGAATAGAGGAAAGTTCTTGAAAAGTCAAACAAAATGCTGTCTGTAACTGCCTGGATTTTCTTTTCTTTTTCTTTTTAATTTCTTTATTTTTATTTTTATTTTTTAATTTTACTTTAGGTTCTTGGGTACATGTGCAGGTCATGCAGGGTTGTTGCATAGGTGCATACTCTATCTGGCATTTCTCCCCATGTTATCGCTCCCCACCCTCCCCACCCCCCACTGTCCCTCACTTAGCCCCCCCGACAAGTGCCTCCAGTGTGTAATGCTCCTCTCCTTGAGTCCACGTGCTCTCATTGTTCAATACCTGGCTTTCAAAAACAAGCCTTTCTGATTATAAAAGATTCATTTTGAGGAGTTCCAGCCAACAACACAGCCCTATTACACACGTTGTGTGGTTATAACATGATCTGACTCTAAGGTCAGTGGAATTTCAAAAGGAGGGAAGCCTGGGAGAGTTGCCAACCAGCTCTTTGAAAGAGTGAATTGTTCAACCTGGTCCAGGTCCTCACTTTTCTCTTTGCCATTAGCCACTGCAGTCTGAGTGTAGCTTCTGTCATGCTTCTGAAACTTCTCTCTGGGTTTAAAAATGATTCTCGTTAGCAGGGGTGTCCTTTGAGTCATTATGCATCCTAAGTGCCATCTCTGTAAACCTTTCATTTCTAAAAGTTGCTCCTTGAAGCTCTTTCCTCCCTTTCTTTTGAGATCTCTACTCTCTTCCGCTTTACATTCTCCCACACTCGTGGTTACTTTTAAGTCTTCTTTGCTGACTCTTCTTTCTATTTGTGTTGGTGTTTTTCAGGGTTCTAGCCTCGTTGTTGGGTAGGCACATCATTTCCCTTTCTTTAGCTGTAATATATTTGCAGTTGATTCTCATTTATTGACCTCCAGCCTGTAACTCCCTCTTGAACTCATTTTTCCAACAGCTTCTAGGATTATTTATTTGTTTGGCATATGGACAACTAGCATCTAGCAGGTCCAAAACTTGGACTTATGGTTTTCTCCTCCAGCCCTATTCCTTCTTTTCTGATCTTTATTTACTAAAGGTATTATCATCCACCAGGAACTTTGCTTGATCCTTCACTTTTGCATTTCTGTCACTTCTTCTGCACCCCTCCTATCACTGTCCTGATTCAGGCTGCAACCTTTTATCATCTAAGGGCTATTGTCATATTTCAGTTTCTCTGCTTTCAATTTCTCCTCACTCCAATTCAAGAGTCACCCTGTCACAATTCTTCTAAAATACAAGCCTGTTCCTGTCTACTTAAAACCTTGATGTGTGGTGCATACATTATGTTATATAAAACCCATTATATTATGTAAAACTACATTGTATAAAATCCATTATTTAGCAGAGTTCATAAGAATTTTCAGAGTCTGGCAGCAGTCTTCCTTTCCAGCCTAATCAATGATATCTCTCCAAATAATAGCATTTTTTTGAGTGATGGGTACTTTAATTGCAATAGAACTTGCCTAAATGAACTGTGGGACAAATATGAACAAGAAACTATTATTAGTCTTGTTTTACACATGAGGAAAGTGATACAAAGAAAAAAGTGACTTGCCTGAGATCCCATAGCTAGCAAAAGATGGAGTGCCAAGGTGGAACTAAGCACTCCTTAGTCACTCTGGTACTCTGCCTTTACAGAAGCCACACTGAACCGCCTCAGGTGACTGTGCCTTTGTTCATGCTATCTCTGTGGCCTGCGTTGTCACACTTCCTTGTCAAAGATCCTGTGTGGACTTCAAGGCTCTGCTTACAAGGCATCATGTATATAAAGCCTTACCAGACTTCTTGCATCATAGTACAATTAATAGCTCCTTTTTTGGGGGGGTCCTCTAGCATCTTGTATGTACTTCAATTATAATTTTATATCACTTTTTGTAAAATGAGCTTCTTGATGTGTCTCTGCTTAATTCTAGTAAACTCTCTGATGACTTTATGTCTTAATCATTTTTAAGTTCCCATTGTCTAGTACATAGTAACCGCAGGAAATATCTGCGAAATGTAGAAGGAGTGACGTTTCATAATCTCATTAGATTATTATTGACTAACCCAAACATTTCTTCTAAGTAAACTAATTTCAGGTGTTAACATATAAGCATTGAAGATTCTCAGTAAGCTGCTCAAAGTTTATTAATGATATGTTATGAGCAGATGTTTTCAAGAACTTTAACTGAGACTACCTAGAAAGTAGTTACTTCTTTGGGAAGCACCAAGAGGCCTTGACAGAGGTATGATACAGTCAATTGTGTTGATAAGACATTTCTCAGTGATGAGCAGCAGAAAAGCAGACTCAAACAATAAAGGGCACTTATTGCCTTATTTTTTTAAAAAAGAACAGTGGCGGGAATAGCTTCATCTGGTAAGAATAATAGGTTTTTCTTTTTTGGTTCTAATTTCTTGGTGTTGCTTCTATTTTCAGCAAGCATCTCCTCTTGTATCCCCGAGGCTTGCTAATTCAAACTGAGGGAGGGGTGGGGGTGGAAGGTGAGGCAGGGGAGAGAGAGCGTGTCTCTTTACCCAGCAGTCAACAGGATTCAGTCCGTTTGGATCAGTTAGACCAGACGTATCCCTGAAAGTCAACTGTAGTGGAAGGATGTGATTACAATAATCAAAGTCCTATGCCACACTCTACTCTAAAGTCTCATGTGGCAGTAGCTGTTCTCAAACAAATTAGCTGCAGGGGGGAAAGCTGGACATTTTAACAAAGGCTGGTTGCTGATACCAAGCAAAGAGCACACAGATGATGAATGACCAAAACTAGTAAAATGACTCATCAACAATTGCTATGAAAATGGATCAAAGAGACAGGGAAAATGTGTGATCTGGAGGCTGTTGTCATGCCTTCCAAGAAAGACAATCCAGTCTTATTTCTGTGGAGGAGTAGGGCACACTACGTAATATAAAAAAAGTTATTATCATTCTGATCTTTGGAAAGGGAGCTGAACTGGATATTGTCTGTTCTTTGCCATGGAAGGCTGAGCTACATGGTGTGTATCAGTAAGCTCTCCAGATTCAGGATGGGTTCAGCCCATGGGGAGACAGAAGGCAGGAGGAGAATGAGGTTGGGGTATGTATTCCACCAGCTACCTCCCTGCTGGGCCGTGAGTTGGCTGTGTCCCTGCTCCTGCTAGACAGCCTTCTGTCCACACCTACTCTCTTGGATTCTAAACCACTTCCTCCCTTTGCCTTCTCAGGTCTTGAAGATGTTGCTGTTCCTGGGGTTCTGCATTGCTTATTTCGCTAAACTCTGCCTACACTTTTGTAAAGAGTCTTTATTAAACTCATCCCAAATCACCCAGTTGGAATATGCCATCTGTTTTCTGCCAAGACGCTTACTGATGCAGTGGGTAATCATTTCTCTCCTAACATATTTTCAATTACTGCAGTGACACTTTTCCAAAATAGAATTATCATGATATCAGTCAAAGGTAAATGTTTTTTAATTGAAAAAGGCAACATTTCTCCAGTCAATGGTGATCATCACTTGTGATTGGATTGCCAAGTCAAAGGATTTTCAACCTCAGGACAAAAGAGTTGTTAGAAAGTTTTTCTAATAGTTGTTGAGCAGATTCTTTTAGTTTGCATGTTCCTATGCAAATTGGTTAAGATTTCTCTTGACTCCTCTAATTACAAATAATAAATAAATGCAAATGTTAGTTTAGAAACTTTAGTTTTTATAATATTTTAGCAGGAACATTCTCAATAGCATGAGTACAGTTTTTACTAAAGGAAGAATGTTTATAGAGTTATGTAGTCATGACAATGGTATTTACCATTCAAATTACTTATATAAACTTTTCTATCTATACAACTTAGTATAAATAGCAACCCCAAGAGCAGATTATCTAGAGTTATGTTAATATTCTTTTAAGAAAAAATAGTAAACATTTTATTTCTTTTGTGCTGGGATTTAAATCCTTGAAAATGGCTCAGCAATAGAAAACACCAATGATCAAGAATTGCTAGCTTGTGCTGTTTCATTTAGTGCTGACTGAATTCAGTTTCCTCTGCTTGGTTTCCTGGTTTCTTATTTACATATATTTCTGATGTCATTAACGCTAGAAATATTGATTGTGTTAATATTTTAAGGTCCTTCTTTAGTGTAGGAAACTGTACATTTTAAAATTATTATTACTATATTAGAAGTGAGTTCTCACTCTGTTGCCCAGGTTAGAGGGCAGTGGCACAATCATAGCTCACTGCCACCTTGATCTCCTGGTCTCAAGTGACTCTCCTGCCTCAGCCTCCTTAGCAACCGGGATTATAGTCATGTACCACCATGCCTGGCTAATCTACTTTTAAATGCTTAAAAATAACTTGTGAAATAACTTCTTGGTTTCATTTACTGAGAGTCTGGTTTAATAGGGTCCTGGTAAACTCGAGGTTTCATTTTTTTCTTTTCTTTTCTTTTTTTCTACTCTCTGCCTTGCTCGTTATGTTCTGGCCACAAAGGCTCTCCTGTTGTTTCTCAAACCTGCAAAGTTGTTCCTGTCCCAGGGTTATATATTGAAAACCATGAGTTTATAGTGATGTCTCTAGGTCTAATTCGTATCACAGTTCATTCTCATTTCCTCCTTCTTTCCTTCCTTCTTCAGGAGTGAGAAATTTGGCTCCCATGATCTTTAGTATGTTTATTTATTTGCCTAAACCCTGTTCATAGGCAAACACTTAACTCCATTGGTCTGCTGGCCCATTTGAAATTCCTCTTTGCCAGGTCCCAATCCCTGCCTTCCCACCCTCCCCAGTGCCTCCCTTGTGTCAGGACTTTCTGACTGAATTGGAAGAAAGGAAGGAAAGAAAGAAGGAAGGAAACAACTTCATCTTTTAAAACAAGGTTATAAAGTTACTAATGTACAGGATGGGATTTTTGGATTAAGGAGTGAAGTGTTTTATAAGCTCTAAAGTTATACTCAATGGCTATTTGTACTCTTACACTTAAAATAACATTCATTGAATAAATTAATAACATGAAATTAGCAACAAATATCCCTGAACTTCAGTAGAGCAGAAATACTAGTTTGGTATCTAGTTCTAAATGTATTACCTAGATCACCAAGAATTTGAACAATTATTTAAGCTTATTCATTCCTTTATTCAAGAAACACAATGTAAATCCCCTCTCTGTCCCAGAAACTATCCTAAAAGGTAGGGATATTAAAATTAGCAAAATAGACTTGATCCTTCCTGTCATAATGCTTGCCGGCTAGCTGAGAAGCAGACACCTAACAAGCAACAGCAATAACATAGAGCAAGTGCTTTGTGACAGCTCTAGAGAGAACTCCAAGAGCACACTAGAGGGGTGCACAATCACATCGGCAGGGGTGCTCAGGATTTTCTGGAGAAGATGAGCATTAGGCTGCAATCTCATGTAAATAGTAGTTAGTGAGGTGACAGGAGAAGAGTATTGGGGGCAGAGGAGCAGGATGTGGGAATGGGAGAGAGAGCTTGTTGTGTTTGAGGAATTAAATGGAATTTGAGGTGGTGGGTACGAATGAGTGGCAGATGTGGAAGAAATTTGATTGGGGTTATCAGGGGTCTTGTGAGTCTGCTAGGAGCCTTGGGCATTATTCAGAGTGTGATGAAAAATCATAAAAAAATATGAAAGTGATGCAGTTAGCTCTTTGTAAGCATTTCTCTGACTTCCGCACTGAGAAGAGGGTATGGATTAGGGCAGGATGGCAAGACTGAAGGCACAGCAAGAGCTCAGATGCTATCACAGCCATCTAGGGGAGAGATAGTGAAGGTATGGCCTGGGTAGAGACCACAAGGATGGACAGAAGTGGGCATGAACCAAGGAGATTTAGAGGTGGGCTCAACGGAAATGACGCCAAGATCTCTGGCACTGGCAAATGCTCTTTAATATAGTAGAGGACATGAGTAGGTTGAGGTAGGTTGAAACTGAGGGCAATGAGAAAGGAGAGATGAGAACATCGTTCCCAAACATTTGTAAAATTAGAGGTTTAAACTTATAGCAATAAAATTCTATGATTTTCTTATTCTGTCTTCATGTGGCCAAAGACAGAACAATTTTAGAGCTGTTGAGGCATTCTCTTAAATATTTCCCCTTTCCTCTTGTGATTCAGACAGCTAACTAATCTAGACTTTAGTTACTAATTAAGCTCCGGGAACAGGAAATGTTTGTATTTCTTAATATTTAAATTGAAACAAAAGAAGGGGAGGTGGGGTGCTGGCAGAAGCTAGTAAATATGTTAGCTTTCATAAGCATGAAGTAACATAAGATTTATCATTCTACATTTTATAACTTGGGTGATTTTAGATCTTCTGTGGCCAGACTGACTTTATTGTCCTGTAATTCTCAATTCTGTGATTTGCACTTTCCCTTAGCTTGAGCAACTCTCTCAATTGCTTATGACTTTACAGTTGCTGCAGGGGAATCGTTATACACAGATGGCTTTTAGGAGGGGAGTCAATTTGGTAGGCATTTTCCTTGATTACGATGGCTCCTCTCTGCACTGATCATTGCAAGAGTGAAGATTCTTGCATGTCAAATGGTGAAAATGTTTCCAGGGTCTTGAAAAAGAAAAGAATGTTGCATTTTGCAGATGATCTCTGTATGACTATACTCTGATGAAAAGGCTGGCTGGTTCCTTTAACTTATTCAGATAAATTTTTATAAGCAATGATAAAGCCAAACCAACACGAGACACCAGAGGGAAAAGTTGGAGCAGGATTTGCAGCAGTAAGTAGATACTGACTTGAGCATATAATTATATCCACCTTTTTATATGGTTTCATTTTCTTCTATTGCAATCTTGCAAATAAGTACAAAAATCTTATCAGACATCACTTGTACCCATTTTTTTTAGTTTGTTCAACTATGCTTCCAAGGGAACACAGGCTGGAAAATGAAATACTTTTTTTATTTGAAGCCAATTTTATTTCTTTTCTTATATTAACTTTTAAATCAACCTTTTATTGCATAGTTGGTGTAAGTTTGTTTTAGAAATATGAGCAAATGCAAGCCAGTGTTTTTCACCTAAATTCGTGTGAGTCTGAGGACAGGCCTGGTTCATATGGATAATCTTTGGGTTCAGAGCTATAGAAAGTAAAATGAACACCATTGACCAGGCTGGTTATTTACATTCAGAGTTTACATTTCTGATCTATAATAACAGAAAATCTGTGCCACTATCTACGGGTGAACTTTTTCATGAAGATGAGGGGAAAACGTAGGTTATACTGGATAGTTTCTGTAGTTTAACTCCAATCAAGCAATGCTTTCTAATTAGCTGTCAAAAGCAGACTTTGCTGCCAAATTTTGAGAACCCAGAGCAAAGAAACGTATATTTCTGTTGGAAGAAGTCTCCTTCTTGAGGTATACAAATAAAACCAAGTATCGAGCATTTACTACACATCATTGTGCTAAGCATTTCATGTGTATTTTATTTAATCCTCATGTAAAGCCCCTGAGGTAGGTATTACTCTCTCTTTAACAGAAGGGAAATTTAAGTACTGAACGATGAACTTGCTCCAGATCACAAAGTTTGTCCTCTTAACTGTGAGGCTAAGCTGTTATCCCTCTTCCCTTTCCTCTGTGTTATTTTCCTCTGCAGTATGGGTCCATCTTGTCTAAATTAGCATAGGCATATTTTTTTCAAAATTCATTGAAAAATAGCTGAGATAAAGACATTCACTTCCTGAACACCTGAACATCACCAGTGAAAGATCCTGTAGTGAAGGGAATTAACAGTGGCAGAGAAAGAGATAAAGTACTCTGTTCATCTCTGCTCTACCTGAAGTGGAGCCAATTTAGAGGTCCTATCTGGAAGAGATCATTGATTTTTGTCCCTCTGACCAGACAGTCTGTGGTATGTTCATACAATGAATGTTCTACTTTCCTGTCTTTTCATTTACTCCTCACTGAGATTTTACTTCAAGTTCATGGATTTCCACATAGCCTTGTTTCCCTCTTCACAAGTGTATGTCTTGGAAGGGGGCATATGTATCCTTTCATCGCCACATTGATATATGCAGTGTTCTTCCTCCAAATCTTGTTCAAATCTTGAAAATGATATCTGATTATTTATAGTTTAATTGAGTTTTTTCTGATGACTGCATTTTATTTTTGCATGTATCAGAGATATTGAGTATTAAAATGAATGTTTTCAGACTATTTTCTGTTTTCCTGTTAATTTCTCAGAGAAATCATTTTTTTCTTGCTCTTATGTTATTTCCTTGATCTCATGCTAAAATAATTATAGAATGCCTTTGAAAATGATAAATATAATGATAAATAATAATGTCATACACTTTACAAGTTTTTATGTTTAAAATTTTGTGAAACACTTTAAAATGTGATGCAGTTATTTCTAATTTATGTGTAACAAAAAAAAAAAAGCTGAACAGGATTGGCAGACACTGATGTTTTACCTCCAGCTCCCCATCTGTCTCCCATGTTGCGCTTCTGCTTGTTATATTAATACTTGCTCTTGTTTTATGGATATTTATCTGGTTGCCTTTTCTTCCTGCAATTTCACATTTAATTTAAAACCCATTTGGTCAGCTGATTGTCATTTTTTTTTTCATCTGTAAATCAAAACACCTTCCCTGGGTCTACCTATCACATACAGTTTTTGAATCATACAGGAGCTTATATGTATGGATTGCTTTGCCATATGAGCTTTAGGACTGTAAGATGTTATATGTCATTTTATCCTCTACTGCCCTCTTTTCTCTAGTCTATCTCAGGTGGTGGTTTTCCAACTTCAGAGCATTTAAGAATTACCTGAGATAAATGGTTTCCATGTGGTTTTCTGGGATCTGTTACCAAGAGGTTCTGAATGGTAGAGTGAGGCCTGGAAATCTACGTATTTAGCAAGCATTGCAGATTATTCTGATCCAGGATATCTGTGGACCATATTTTGGGAAACACTGTTCTAATGGGCCTTATTTCCATGTCCGATCCTACCATTTAGACCTCAGATATCTATAGGTTTGGATCCCTACTATGTCATTTTTCACTTCTATGTACATGAATAACCTTGAACAACTTTAAGGAACAGAAAAACCACCAAATGGATGTTAAAAAAAATTATTTGCCATGATATTGAAGCTCATGTTCCTCCTATGCAAACAGTCAATCATCTGGAGAAAGTATCTCATTTGAGTGTGATAACTGGAGTAGTTTCTGAATCTAATTTCAGAAGCAGCCTGCTGGACTGCAAAAAAGCACATTGGACATATGGGTTCCATTTTTCATTCAGTTACGAATGCTGGTTGTATGACCTAGGCCGAGGCCGTTTCCTTTCCTGATCCTATTTAAAATGGTACTAGCTCTAGGTTTGTTAAATTCTTCCACAAAAATAGAGTAGAGGAATGTTGTTAAGTCCTCAAATAACTATGACCACAGCTGGAAGGAGCCTACTACTAAATAAATTTTCTTTGAAGTATTACGTTTTACTTTGAAAATTAGGGTAGGTATTTTTTTTTTTTTTTTTTGCCTTGTACTCCATCATATAGGCATGGTTACTTCAGTGTAAAAGTAATGTTTAAAATTAAATGCCATTGAGTAAAACTGAAACTCCCGTGGCTTTACTTCCCACTGCCTCATGTCCCAGGAGTCTCTATACTTGAGTTCGAAAATAGACTAGATGATCCTAAAAATTCTTTCCAGTTCTCTGATTTTATGATTTAAGAAAACCCTTTAAGTAAATTTGTCATTTGATGCACTGACCTCTACCTCCAAATCAGATGTTCTGTGATGTCTAAGGACCGAGAAGGTGTTCTAAAGGAAAAAAAAATACTCACCTATAAGGTAACTGTCATTTTGATGTAAAGGACCCAGTGCTAAATTTATTGACCTGATTTACAAAGGGATTTGTGATTCTCTAAACTCTCTTTGAGCTCTGTATGAATTCATTGGCCTCAAGTTGAACTTGTACTTGCAAATAGTTATCAGAGTGTGGGTTTGAAGAAAAAAATTTGACTTGACGTGAACACCCATGCTGGAATTGAATGCAACTAAAGTTTGTTGAGGGCACTTTGTCACACTCATTAAATGTATTGATCTTTCTGTGTCTCAAATCACCTCTCTGTGAACTCCTTGGCCACTAATGATCCCTCCAAATTGGACATTTCTTGACCTCTTTGCTCTTAGAGAGAAGATGATTTGATAAAAATTCTAAACAATTTGAATTCTGTTATCTTCCATAATAAGAGCTGATTACAGTTCCAGTGTATACCAGTGAACTTAAAATGAACTGTATTTAATTTTGTGAGGAGCCAAAGGGACACACACCACCAGAGAGGGACATGTATTATCTCTAAGAAGCCAGCTGTTCCCTCAGACGCATCTCCAAAGGGTGGCAGTAAATAGCTATGCTACTAAGCTAGATCCCGGTGAGATGCCAAGTCTCCAGAATGGACTCCACTGAACTAAATTCACAAGCAAGTGATCTGTAATAGAATGTCAATTTATTAATTTATGTTAAGAAATATAATTAATATGGTGGCTAGTTATGTATGTCTTTTGACCAGCATATTTGTAGCTTGCCATACAAATGCATACAAAAGCCAATGTATTATCAGCAGTTTGTTTGCTTGGTAAGTATGAGATTAAAGCATAAGTTTAGTTGAATAATCTGGGTGGTTTCTAGGGCACTACATTATGATAGAATTATGATAGTGTGGTACATTCAACTCTCCCATAGGCAGATAATGAGCTAGAATCATGTACTTAATGGGCCCTTATCATAGCGGTCATGGGCATGAACACTATACGCAGGCTTTCTGGGATCGAAGTCTCTCTCTACAGCTTACAACTGTGTGATTTTGGATGCCTCTGACTCACTGACCCTCACCTTCCACAACTGTAAAATTCTGCTTTACTCTGTTCTATTAATTTTATAGGTTTTAATTTGTGGTAGAAAATCCAATTTTCCTTATTTCCTGATTTTTGGAGTCCATCTCAGCGTTACCTCCCTACAGCCACTGAAACTTCAGATTGAAATTTCACTGCCCTACCTATTCTCAGAAAGAAAAGTTGACTGAAAAAAAATTCTTTATCTCATAAAAGAACCCAATGACCAACTTTACGAACTGTTTGACTTCTAGGAGAAGAGTGAAGCCTTAGAGTCCTGTTTCTTTCTAGATGGCTTCCAAATGTGACAATTACTGATAGTCAAGGTTTCATAGAGAAGGGTTGTTGGAGGGGGAAAAAATGCCAATTTCTACTCAGTGACTGATCTCAAGCACTCATTAATCTCTTCGTATTGCCCACAAATGCCACATGAAGCCATTGGCATTCTAAATTGGAATTTTACTGGCTACTGTTCTTTCAGAGAAAGAAAGTTTGAGCAGGAAAACATTTCAGTTATCTTGGCGATCACTTAAATTTGAATAAGACAATGAAAATCATTGACTAGGAACAAATAAGTCTCAGTTAATATTCAGAAATCAAAAAAGGGCTTGCCAGTCAGGAATTACACCATAAGATAGAGAGCCACAACTTAAAATTCATGTACAATATATTGATTGAATAACTTCTCTTAGGCCCATACAGAACACACTAAAATTTTGGAAGAAAGAAACAAATTAAAATAAATATCTTTGCTGTCTTAATACACTTAACAAATATGTGTGGAATAGCTGTTAAGTGCTGGCACTGTGGCAGGCACTGGAGATAACAATGGTGAACAGAAATTGGCTTGTCCTCATGGAGAGCACATCCTCGTAGAATAATCAGGTATTATTCAAATTATAACTCAAGCAAATGTGAAATTTTAAATGGGATACGTGTTTTAAGAGAGGCAGCTAGTAGAAATATTTGACCTAGAGAAGGTCAAGGAATGCTCTCCCTGAGGAAGTAACCAATGAGCTGAAATCTAACATGAATGGAAGTGAACTAAGCAAAGAACGGGAAGAAAAAGCTAACGGTTTGTACAGAGCTTGCTTGGCAAGAAGGATTAAGTGAGTTCAGGAAACTAAAAGCAGGTGAGTAGGGCTTTAGGCCAGAGACCTTTATTCTTAATCTGATAGGATTCATACCACCAATACAGAGATAACAAAAAGATGTATTAACAAAAGCATACCCTGTGTCATAGAAAGAAAGAAAAGGGTAGAAAGAAAGAAGAGAAATCATAGTGTATATTTATCATTTATGAAGTTTCAGTTTTTAATGGAGGAAAATAAAAATGGTTTCCAAACTGTAAGAAGAGGTCAGTTTCAACAAATTAAAACTGCCAAGAATACTGTTTTCTAGTATGGAGGCTTACTTTCATTCTTCATATGATCCTTAGCAAAGCTGTGAAAATTTTTATTCATTCTTTGGTTTCCCAATACTTTGAGATTAAAGAACTAATTTTTCTCCCAACAGTGAAGTACCATGAGGGCAATGTTGCAGTCAATTGCACTCATTGCTAAAGTCTTTATGTCTACTGAGTGTCTGACACACAGTAGGTGATCAATAATATCTGTTGAATAAAAGATCTGAAAAACATAAACTCCATCTTTCTGTTTTAAGCCCCACCACTTTTATACTCTTAAGCTGGAAATACAGTTGTTACTGAAAGAATCCCTTCTCTTCCTATCTGCTGTTGGAAGTATATAATGCCAGCCCATTATGGTTGCTGGGAGCACACTGCAGTCAGGGTGGCCGCACTGGAAAGCCATTTGGGGAAAAGGACTCAGGAAAGTAGAGGAGACCAAAAGGTGGGCTCAGCCTGTTTAGGGCATGACTGGAGGTGACAGATAGGGGAATCAAAGCAGGGACAACTGCTTCCAGGGATAACCACTGTTACCCACTTGGTGTATATCCTTCCAGACTTTTAACAAAATGCAGATATAAATTTCATATTTTGATATTAATTTCCAAAAATCTCCAAAATATATTCTTTTTTTACTTATCATGAATTTCTTATGTAGAACATAAACGTCAGTCTCATTCTTCTGTTCTACTTACATATATTTACATATAATTTAAAATTTTTATTTACTTATAAATATTGCAGTAACATTTTAGGGGCTTTGTTTTTAGTTAGAAAATTATAAACAAGAAAATGAAAATGGCCCATTATCTTAAAACCCAAATTATCCTTTTTGACATAAAAAGGCATTCATGCTCAAGGTGAAAAAAATCAAAACAATAAAGAAAATAATTCATAAAAACTGAATGCCTGCCCCCCAGGTTCTCTTCCCCAATTAAACTGCCTTTATAGTTTCTTGTGCATGTTTATAGAAATAAAACTATACAATGCATATGCGGGATATATTTAGCAAAAGTAGAGCATACTATATACAACCATCTACATACACCCTGATTATTTTCCTTAATAAATCCTGGAATCATTCTGCATCCGTGAGAAGCAAGGATTGCATAGTGGTTCAGTGCATAAACTCCGGTTCCATGTAGTCTGGGTTTAAATCCCAGCTCTACTACTTAGTAGTTTACTATGACCTTAGGCGATTTAACTTATGAGTGCCTCCATGTTCCTATTCTATTAATAAAATGAGTATGTAAATGTTCACTCATTATAGTGTTGCTGTAAGGATTAAGTGAGCTAGTCTACAAACTATACTTACAACAGTGCTTCACACATACTAAATTATATATATTAGTTGTTAATATTATAGCAACATATACTATTACATCACCTTATTATATTCGTATACCTGTTTCTATTATCCCGTCAACATGTAGAGATCTGTGCCATTCTTTTGTATTTCACTTAAACTTTCATTATAAAAGAATTTAACAGACAGGAATGGAGAGAATAGCACAAAGCATCCTCATATACCTATCACCCTGCTTCAGAAATTATCAACACATTTGACAACTTGTTTCATTTACTTGCTCCAGTTTGTTTAATGGAATATGTTAAAGCCTATCCCAAGTATTGTTTCATTTTACTTGTAAATACTTTTCCGTTTAAAAACTGAAAACATAGCCTCTATGCCATTATCCCATCACATGCCATTATCACATGTAATATAATTCCTTAATATTTTCTAAAACCTAATATATATCAAATTTCTCTGGTTGCCTCAAAAATGTCTTTTGTAGTTGATTTATTCTGGTTTCAAGCATAATCCATACATTGCATTTGATTGTTATTCCCATTTATTTTTTCCCCAAAACAGTCTCCTGTCTTCCCTTCCCTGCTCTCCCACAGATTTTTTTTTTTTTTTTTGCCATTATCTTCTTAGAAAAAAATGGGTCTTAAATAATCGCTCATATTTTGGGCTTAGCTGGTTATTTCCTTGTGAGTCATTTAACTTGTTTGTCTATTCCCATGTTTCCTGTATCTTGGTAGTTATATCTAGAGTTTTGGTTACTTCTACTTCCTAGGTACCACATTCTGTTGTCCCATGATAAGACTCATCTTTCTAATCAATACATGCTGTTAGGTTGACGGACACACCATAATTTATTTAATTGTTCCTTTATGGATAGTACCACAAGAAACTGCTGTGAGCAGAGATATCTTTGTTTACTAGTGTATTACTGGGAGTGAAATTCTGTTTAAAATGGTTGGCTCTAGATATTGTTTATAAGGCTTATCAGTCTGAAGCCTCTTATCTTCCCCTTATTATGTTTCTAATTTTTTTTGTTGTTATTATGGATAGATTGAGGAACATATAAGTAAATTTAGTTAAATAGACTATAGTTAGAACCCAAATTGCAGAATTTTAAAGCGAGAAGTTTAATTCAAAGAATTGCAAATAGAATACATACAAACAGGTTAGAAGGGTTAGGGCTGAGACGCAAGTCAGCATGGTCCAAATGCACAGTGCAATCAAAGAGAAGGCACTATAAACTCTTTAAGTGGTATTATCTTCACTTACTTTCTTCCTAATTGTAATTTTTTTACATATTAGTTATATAATAGGAAATAAAAAATAAAAAGAAGAAAAGCAACAGTCATAATTTCATTACTTAGAGGCAATTGCTTTTCTTAACATTTTGGCTTATTTCTTTGTAGTTTTTTTTATTTGACACTAACATTTTTCATAGTTCCAATCATACCTTGTAAAAATACTATGTAAAAATAACTGAAATGTTCTTTTCAGTTAACAGTATACTTTCTCCCAAATTATTAAGAACTTTTTGGAAACATAATATTTAATAAATACTTAAAACACCGTAAAGTGGGCTTATTATAATTAACTATATTACTATTATGTGATATTTATTATTTATTAGCTATTCATTATTATAAATGGTTTTGCAAAAACAATTATGATTTAGTAAATATTAATGCTTTAATTTTTATAATGTATGTGTGCCAGACATAAAACTTTTCTTGTGTTTTTGAGTATATTCTTTATAATACAAGAAAGGGGAGGAGGAGAAAGAGGTAGAGAAGGAAAAAAGCAGGGTGAGATAGTGCAGGAGAAGGCAAATTATTCTCCTGGTTCAACAGTCCTCAAATTGCAAGATGCATAAGAATCACCTGCAGTGCTTACAAAATACAAATTACTGGGCTCCACTCGCAGATTCTGATGTAATAGATCTGGATGGGGTCAAAAGCCTGATTTTATTTTTAAACAAACCTCTGGTTGTTTCTGACATAAATGGCATGTAATACGCATTTGGGGAAAGTAGCCAAAGTCAGTTCTTCAGTTACGAATAAGCTGGTGGTCCTCTGCTATGTGTGTACTCTCAGAATGGAAACCAGTAAATAACTGGTAATGAATTCTCCCTAACTAACTCAATCTGGGTTTGTTGACTCCTCACACCCTACATGTTATAAAAACACTGCGGACTGTCCACAGTGGCAGTTGGCCTGGTTGTATTTTAATCTCTGATGGATACTCCTTGTTTTGGCTGTTTTAGATTTTCTTATCAGATTGTCTTTCTACTTCTTGGAAGACCAGCATTCAGCCGTTTGGATTCTTACAAGTCAGGTTGCTATTTGGCTCTCTTACATGATTGGTCAAGATGATTTGTGGTGATGCTGTCAGGTATTCTGAGGTATGCAGTGAGGCTTTCTGCTGATGGAGTATGTGCTTTTGAGCAGGAAATGGCCCTTATAAATCTTTTCTTTAACAAGGGCTTCAAAAATTTGCCTCATTCATTGAAGCCGATAACTATGTCCTCATATCAATAAACTTTGTGCAGGAAAGATTGGTTGCTTGAAGCACTCCTCTGTCTTTGGATGCCACTGAGTGCAGGACAATCTATCCATTCAGGCAAGGGGGCTTTCACATTTCTCCAGGATGAATGAAAGCAGGAAAAATACAATGCCAACTATTTCCAGAGTTAAAAAGTCTCATGATTGATGGTAGACAGGTAGCAGACAGCTAGACACCTTCTGATACTATAGATATTTTAGTAGCTGAATGGTTAAAGCTAGTTCTGTCTGATAGAACCTTCTGTAATAATGGAAATGTTCAATAATCTGCCATAGCCACTTGCCACATGTGGCTATTGAGTGCTGAAAACACAGCTGGTGTGACTTAGTAATTAAAATTTTAATTCATGCTACTCAACAATCTATATATTTAATGCAATCCCTATTAAAATATCAATGACATTCTTAACAGAGGTTTTAAACCATCATAAAATTTATGTGGAACTACAAAGGAATCCAAGTATGCAAAACAATCCTGAGAAAAAAGAACAGATCTGGAGGCATTACACTAATTGACTTCAGAATATATTACAAAGCTATAGTAACCAAAATAGCATAAAAAAGGACACAAGGATATAGTGGACAGTGGAACAGAACAGTGAGCCCAGAAATAAATCCACCCACCTATAGCCAACTGATTTTTGACAAAGATGCCAAGAACATACATTGAGGAAAAGAAAGTTTTTTAAAATAAATGGTGCTGGTAAAATTGGATATCCACATGCAGAAAAATGAAATTGGATGGCTACATCTCACCACATACAAAAACGAAACAAAAATGAATTAAAAACTTAAATGTAAAACTGGAAACTATAAAATTACTAGAAGAAAACGTAGGGGAAGTGCTCTGTGATATTGAGCTGGGCAAGGATTTTAAAAATAAGACTGCAAAAGCACAGACAACTAAAGAAAAATAGGCAAATGGGATTACATCAAACTCAAGAGCTGTTTCACAGCAAGGGAAACTATTAACAGAATTAAGAGACAACCTACAGAATGGGAGAGAATATTTGCGAACTATACATCTAACACAGGGTTGATATCTAGAATAACTATATAGGGAACTTAACCGTAAAACAAAATAAAACAAAAAACGAATAGCCCAATTAAGAAAAGGCACCAGACTTTGACAGAAGTTCCTCAAAACAAGACACACAAATGGCCAATAATATGGAAGAAGTTGCTCAATATCACTAATCATCAGGACAATGTAAATCAAAACCACAAGATACCTCATAGTTTCTGTTAGAATGGCTATTATCACAAAGTGTTGGTGAGGATGTGGAAAAAAGGGAAAACTTATCTGCTGTTTAGTGGGATTGTAAACTAGTGCAGTTATGGAAAACAATGTGGAGGTTGCTGATAAATATTAAAAATACAACTACCATATAACCAGCAATCCCATTACTGGGCATATATCTAAAGGAAATGAAATCAGTATGTTCTTTGCTTTTCCATTTTATCACCTACCAGTCTATACAGCCCATATTTTTTGGTTGCCTCTCTTCATTTATTCTCCCACAAGATCCCTTCAGAACTTTTATGTCTGTCTGTTCCCCTAGGATCAAAATATATCATTAAGCAAAATATGCAGTTTACAAAACCATATGTATGCCCTTTTGATAAGTGAAAACTATGCATAGAAAACATTCTTTTACAACATGGGATTCTAGTTGATTTGAAAATTTTAAACTTCTCTTTGTTTTATCCATTTTCTAGTATTTAGATAATACTTGCTTATTTAATTTTTTTTAATGAAGAAAACTTAAAAATGTTTAAATTCTCTCTTCCGTAACAAAGTTCTTGTAACTTCTGCTTTCCTCTGTTTCATTTATACTTCCTGTGAATATGCTCAGGACCCCTCCATGCACCTACATCCTCATGAAATATACACCAAAAGGACCTGGAATAGACATATAAAGTATAACAAATTTTCTCTTATTCACCCTTTGAGTCACTTTATTAGGCCTTGAAAAATCCTTTCCTTATTTTCACATGGGCATTAAAACCAATATTTCATTATAGCCTCTAAGGGGCCAGGACTAAGTTAATTGCCTTGAACTGCACAGAAGTATTCTGGCCCCTATGGACTCCAAGAGAAAGGGACATTGTATCTTTTCCTCTCTTCCCTTATCTTTTAAAGATGCAGAACATGAACCCCAGCTTTCCCTCTACATAGGAAATAAATAAAAGAATGCATTAGAACATTTTGCAAGATCATGGAGAAATAGAGACTTTTACCCAGTAATGCAAGGTTGAGAGTACTTGGCAGCTGCATTTCGAACTCACTGCACAAAGTCCATGAAATGATTTACTTCCCATTGTATACAAATGAGCAAAATCACATACTTAATTTTAGATTCTTCAGCAGTGATACAATTTCTATTCTAGTTCTACTGCTCATAATTTAAAATGGAGAAGGCTTATCTGCATTCATTTCTTAGATCATTGCTTTGGCACTTTCAAGATTTTGTCCAACCATGACTTTTATAACCATGTGGAAATTGCAGTGATAAAGGATGCATCAGCAATTTTCAAACCCATTTCTTTTTGTGAAGCCATCCCTCAGCCTCCTTTAACAGAGTAATGGAGAGAACCACAGGTCTTTTTTACTGTCTTCATTTTCGAAGAGCTTTGTTTTGGTCAATGAGACATACACTGTGGAAACAAGGCCAATACAAACTTTGTGGTACTTTGTTCACTGCACATCTAACTAACCTTGGTTAGATGTAAGGCAAGGGGCTGCTCTGCCATTTTTTCCCCTAAAATTGGTTTCAGAGGAATTGGTTGTAATGGAAATGTCAAATCATTTAAATATCAACCTTTAAATACCATACAGACATATGGATGTGAACATTACTTTGCCCATTCTTCGATTCTAGTATATCACATGTCAGAACTAAAGGAAGAAGTGAAAAAGAGAAATAAACTATTGCTCTAGAATAAATGACTTAAAACACAGATATGATGAATGGATGAGGACAATTGGCTCATCTTTAGAGTAAGGGCTTCTTTTCTCTGAAAATTGGAGCCAAAATGGAATCTGCAGAACATAGGCAGCTGTGAAATTATACACATGCCTCCTTGTTCCTTCCATCCCACCCCTTCTCATGCCCTGGAGGACTTATTTTCCTTAAAAGGAAGCAATTGTGAGTACAGCACTTTGACTATGACTTCAGGAAGCTTGCCCTTTGAAATATAATAATAATAATAAACTCCTTATCTTGGTGAGAGCAATAAAACTTACTATTATGTGCCTAATATATTAAATATTAAATAAATATTGAATTGAATTGAGTTCTGACTATTGGGAAATGAATTAGGCCAGGAAGACGTGGGCTCAAGTCTCACTGTATTCTTAACCAGCTGTGTGACTCTAAGAAAATCACTTAAACTCTCTGGGCTACAGTATAATAGTGATAAAAATATCTACTTTGTGGGAGTCTAAGGACATAATCTCCAAAAATTCTCTGAAATAATAAGGTGTAAATGAATAAGATGAAACAGTGCATAGAGAGCCATTTAAATGAAGAGCAAAGTGTAATTTTTAACCAAGTTTAAGTATGATTAAATCCATTGCATCTAAAGGAGATGCATAGGAGGGAAAGGCACATATGTCTATATTACAAATATGTCTCCTGGGAGTCCTAAACCTATGCAAGGTCTATAATTCTGTGGAATGGCAGAGATGAACTTGTTAAATTCTGCCTAGAGAAGAAGTCTAATGTCAAAAGACTCTGTCAGACAAATGAGATCTTAGAAGAATATCAAATATTAGTCTTAGATCAGTGAAATAGCAAAATACTGTTGAAATGACATTTTCTATAGGGAGAAAGTCATTTAAAGTCACTTCATATGAGCTGGCTCTAGTTACAGTCTGGAGATATTTTGTCACCCAGCAGAGACTTTCTCTATATGTGAAATTATAGGTTGTTGGATGTTCAACCACTTCTGTGATACGTGTCAGCTTGGTTTTTCCAACACTGTTAGCACAGAAAAAAAGAAACTAACATTTAGTAGGCAACTACCATGATAAGCCAAATATATTGCATTTATTATGTTGTTTAATTTAGGTAGGTTGATTGAGTTAATTACCTGTCATTTTGTGAATGAGGAAAAAGGGACTCAGGCTTAGTTTACTGGTGAGGAGGGAGCCAGGTTCAGTCTGCCTTACTCCACAGTCCATGTACTTTTTAGTTGCACGAGCTTTTCCTCAAACTATGCTCTGATGAAAAGTTCTGTGATCAAATAATTTGGGTAAATGATGCATGCTCTAGTACCTTTTTAGACATTTGCGATATCTATTAAAAGGTAAAAGGCTCAGCAAAGTCAAATAGTTAAGACTCTTAAAATATTTTTTACTTAGTTTTTCAAATTTATCATAAAATACACGTTTCCTGTGTTTCTCTAGAAACACACTAACACTCAAGAAACACTTTTGAAGAACAGATACTTGTGCATTGTAGAACACAACATGAAAAATGCTTGCCTCTTACTGTCTTGAGTGTAAGCTTGTTTACTGAAGTCTTACCAACTGAGAGTAATTGTGGATGGGCTAAAGGACCTAAATAGGGACTGTTTGTTTTCTAACTATATAGCTTTGTTCATGACCGTGAAATTTGCCACTTCCTTTTACTACAAGAAAGACTTTTATCTATTAGAAGGGAAATAAAAATCGGAGTCCAATTTCCCATCTAATCTAGAATCTCCCCAGTCATAGAATCCAGCTTCAACTTCTATCAAGATACTTCTGTGGCTGATAAGCTCACTAGCTGACAGCCTCTAAAAGGCAATCTGAAAAGATTTTTGTGCATCTAAGACACGTAAATGGAAAGAGAAACACATCCAATCAGTTGGTCACCTGAATTCTTGCTTTGACTAGCAATAGACAGCTCAGATATTGTCCAATATGCAAATATTTGGAACTACAGAATTTCAGAGCATGACCGACTGAATCTGTCACTATGTTATTGATAATATATAACTTGAACAAACATCAAAAAGACAGAATACAGTATTTAAGAGGGAAATATATATGCTGGTTCTGCTTGCTACAGCTGGGAAAACTTAGGTAAATCACTAATCCCTGCAAGCCCCAGTCACACATGGAACTAACAATTGTGTAACTCTTAGAGCTATGATGAGGAATAAATAAGATAATTTATATAAAACATTGGGCAAAGAATGTAATACCCAGTAAAGTGTCTATTTCTAGTCTGCTCAAAAAGAGTTATTCTACCTTGATTTTTACTGTTCGGAATACTAGAGAAAACAACAATAATAACTTTGAAATTTTCTTTCATGCTTTCCCAATTATTATGTGGGGTTCTTCATTTGAGTTCAAGATATCAAACTCAAATGTATGATATAAAGTCTCCTTCTGTCTATACTTCTTCGGTGCTAGCATCAGAACTGAGAACTAGAACTCCTCATTAGCCCCAGCTCTCCCCAAGTCATTAAGAACAGAGGAAAATAGGAGTGATGCCTTTTATGTTGTCCCATTCCCACACTTTATACATGTCACTGGTGTACTGGAACTTAAGTTGGGGTGTTGTTGGAAATAGTGGTGATAAGGATAATAGCAGTAACATATATTTTGTGTGAACCATGTGGTCAAGACCTATTCTAAGAGCCATTCTAACAGTACAGCTGTTACGATAAACACCATGGAGGTCTCTCAAACAAGTAAATGTAGAATTACCATATGACCTAGAAATCCCCTTTCTGAGTATTTATTAAGAAGAAATGAAATCAGTATGTCGAAGAGACATCTGCACTTCTATGTTCAATGCACCCATTATTCAAAGTAGCCAAGATATGGAATCAACCCGAATGTGCATCAACAGGTGAACAGACGAATAAAATGTGATATCTACTCAATGGAATACTCTTCAGTCTATAAACACAGGAAAATCCTGTCATTTGCAACAATATAGATGAACCCAGAGGAAATTATGCTTAGTGAAATAAGCCAGGCACAGAAAGACAAATACTGCACCATCTCATTTATATATGAAATCTAAAAAATTCAACCTCGTAGAAGCAGAGAGAATAATGGTTACCACGGGCTGGGGGCAGGATGGAGAATGGGAAGATATCAGTTAAATGGTAGAAAGTTTCAGTTAGACAGGAGGAATACGTTCTGGAGATCTATTGTACAACAAGGTCACTATAGTTGATAAGTTTTTGTATACTTGAAAGTCACTAAGAGAGCAGATTGTAAATGTTCTCATCACAGAAAATGATAAGGATGTGAGGCAAAGGTAATTGATTTGTTACTTTGCTTGGTGTAATCATTCTAAAACATATGTTTATTAAAAGATCACTAAATATGTACAATTTTTATGTGTCAATTGTACCTAATAAAACTGGGGACGAAATAAAAAAATGCCTTACATCGATGTTTTTATTTAATACTTCTCCAATCCCTATGAGTAAGTATTGTTTTTAATATCTCTGTTTTGTTGATGAGGGAGACTTAATTGCACATCTAATGAATGGTCTAGGTGGGATTAGAATACTTGTCATTCTCACTTAAAACCTCATGCTTTTAACTACCACACTAGAGACATAAGGCAAGACAGAGAAGGATAATGATGATGACAATGATAATGACAATCATGCCAGCAGACATTTACTGAGCTGTTACTACGTGCCAGACATTGTACTGCTTTGCATATGTTTTGTCATCTAATTTCTACCATACTCCTGTGTGATAGTTTCTATTAGTATCACCATTCTACTTAGGAACAAATAAATTTAAAGACATGAAATAACTTTTTCAAGTCTACATGGCTAGCAAGTGACAAAGCTAGGATTTGAATCAAGTTTCTTTATGGATTAAGCTTTTTTTTAAAATGGTATAAAAGCTTGAACAGTAGAACCAGGACGGTAGATATTGGTTAGCAGGTTGAGGCAGATATTAACACTTATTCCATGCTTGGATAAAATTTTTGTGGATCTAGGTCCTGGTGATCCTTCTCTGCATGAGAGCAAGGTATCTGTACTCTCAAATCCAGCACAGAGACTTTGCTGATCCTGGGGAATGGCCTTGCCAATGCACAGTCTGCAAGGGGCTGCACATTTTAATGAGCAGTGGGCCTCCAGATTCCTCATCTTTCCTGTTCTCCCGGCCTAAGCTGAGTGAAGAGTCTTTTGAGGTGAATCATACCCACGGTGAACGATGAGATGATGGCCACTTCCCAAACAGTTTTCCAGCCTTTTCTTCAATTATCAAGGTTAGAGTTCTTAACTTTCACCCTTTGGAGGAAGTGCCTCAGCCACTTGTGTCCAGCAAAACATAGCTTTTGACACTAGCCAGAAGTAAACAACAATTACCTCTCACTTGTCAAAACAGCCTCTTTTAGGGAAGATAAAGTAAATGAAATGGGCAAGATTTTTAAATCTGTGTCAGAACACTCAAGGCCAGAGACACAGCATAACAACTCAAGGCGGGAATCAAGAGGTGTCCTACCCGCACTTCCTCAATATACACAAAATCAGACAATGTATACGGGCTGTATGTATTAATGCTATGGAGGCAGGCAACAAATGCCTAGCATCCACATAGTGAGATAGATCAAAGAGCCCTCACAGAAGTTGAATATATATATGTGGACTTTCAAATAACAGCAGAATTAAAGCCCAAGTTTTCACTGTTCTTTCAAAGAATGTACTTCCAATAAAAAACAAAACCAAAATGAAAAAACTTTTGAACTATACCAGGACCTGGAGTGGACTTTGGAAAAGATAAGATTTTCTAAATATTTGCTCTCTCCACTTCCCATTTTTTTCCTCCACCTAAGATGGAGTATTAGCTGCCTACTTACATGGCATGGTTCTAGTTTGAGATGTCTGTGCCTCTCCTTGGACAATTATGACTGTTACAGCTGCTTTCCTGCCACCACCTACGACTGGCTTCCACTCACTCTTTACCTCCAGAAGGCTTTTTCTAAGTTAGTGATTGTGTTGTTGCTGACCAGCTCTCAGTGCTTCAGTGACTACTGCTTCAGACCAGAAAAAGTCTCAATTTCTTAGCTTACTATTTGGTACCATTGACAACCAGTTCCTGCTTTCATTACCTGACTGTCATCCTGTCTCTCCCTCCTTATTCTTTCTTCTTCATCTCACCCACAAGAGTCTGGTTGCTGGTCTCCTTACTTATCATCATCCTTCCTGTCTCTCTCTATTTCACCAATTTCCTTTGGACTAACTCCTCTTAACTTATCCTCTATTTGGTAAACTCCTACTCATTCTTCAAGGCCCAGGTTAAACACTGCCCCTGTGGAACACCTCCTCTGATTCTCCAAAGTGTTATACTTTTCTCATGAGTTTGTAATGAATTATTTAAATGTGATCCCAATGTGACTGGGAGCTTCATAAGATCAAACGTTATATTTTTCTCACCATGAGTAACAGCTATCAACTGGCAATGAACAAAACAATTTAATATTAGTACTTGTTGAGTAAATCGAAGTTCTCTATCTACTGTAAATGTATTCTGGAGAGGGCATTGGACTAGGAGTCAATAGTCTTGAATTTTGAGTTACTCATTTGTTGTATAACCTGAGGCAAGCCCCATCCTTCTCACCTGAAAAACAGGGATAATAGTACTCTTTCTGAAAATCAGCGGAAAAATAGATGTGAAGTTATCTGAGATATAAAGTAATATTCTAGTGCAAATGATCTGCTTTTAGTAAAGTAGATAATTGTATAAAGCACTTGCTCTGGTCATGATGTGAGCGGGAAGAAGATTGAAATAAATGATCATCTCAGGCATTTTGATTATTACTTATTACGTAAAACATGCACTAATAGTTTAATCAAGATAACACTGACTATGTAGGGATTAGAAATTTCTCAGATATATTAACACAGACTTCAGGGCTTATGTTCAAATATCTCCTCAGAGAGTCATTTAGTGAACACCCTATCTAAAGCAGACACGTATTTTTTATCTTAACATTATTTTGCTTTTTTTTGTAGTTTGTGTGTGTTTACTGTTTATGTGTGTCACTATAATATCAGCTTCATTAGAACAGAAACATTGTCTTTTTCACAGCTGTTTCCAAGTGCTTAGAACAGTATGAGACATAGTAGACAATCAGTCAGTATTCCTTAAATAAATAAATCGTCTATCTCTGAGGACAAGTGGCAGTATTGTTAAATTTCACACATAGTTACAATTCTCAAGACAATTCAAATGAGATAATGTACATTAAAGTACATTGTAAATCATGAAGTTGTAAGAAATGATTCATAATTGTGGCCCATTGAAAAATCCTGGTCTGATCATTCTTCTGCCATCTTAACCAAAGAAAAATGAGAAAGACTGAGTTAGTTGTCTGTTTAGTATTTGCTAATGTGTTCTTATTTCTTTGGAATTGGAGGGAGACTTTAGAACTAGTTTAAATGCTTTGACAAATTTGATATGATTGCCACTGGTTAGCACAGAGTGGTAATTAAGTCTGCAATTATATGTTCAGATTTTCATATTTTTCTTGTATGCGCATTTTGACAGTAATTGAACAAGCCAGTAGTTGCAATATCCATTCTTAAACTGTTTCACAATATTTCATTATATGCCAAATTAATTTGTTAAACTCATATTGCAAATGAAAACTTCAGCATTGATCGAATTAATCCAACTGTGGGACCTTACTGCTAATATGCCCTAGCGGGGAAACGGAGGGAGATGTTGGGTAAAATGTCTAGAAAGATTAGGGATATAGTTGGGGGATGGAGGAGAGCCTGATAGTAAGCTTTATTTTTTATTCTTCTACGTTACTCTTTTTTCTCATTAAACATCATTTGCTTCCATGCGAATCAGCACAGTGGGAAGTTGAATAAACATTAATGAGGTATGCATCTGATTTTTTAAAAGACCTGGGGAAATATAACTTTCCCTTTGGTCTCTCTTGTGTGTGAGAGTGACTTTGTGTGTGTGTGTGTGTGTGTGTGTGTAGTTTAGAATGAAGTGCAATGGCCCAAAGCAGAATGGCATTTTGATTGTCTATGGCTCTTTTATTTGTCAAGTATACCAGTGTGCCTTACAAAGAGTAAGTGAATTAGAATCCCTTTCACTGTGATAAAAACTTGAGATGAGAGGTATGGAAACACTCAGTGGAATATAAAATCCCTTTGCATATATGTGCTCTCTCTTTTGTGAACTGATGATACGGAAAGAAACCTGCTCTCTGTTGGGTGAGCGGCCTCTTTATAAAGTTAGGCATGTCTGCCAGCTTCTGTCATTATAGATTTATTTATTCACTTAAGCATTCAGGCATTCAACAAATAGTTACTGAGTATCTATAATGAGGCTAGGACTGTGGTAAGTACTGGGGGTAATACAAAGAGCAAAATCAAATCCAGTTTTCAATTCCTAGAGATGAAAATCTAGTGGAGTGGCATATGACAATCACATAGCTCTCAAGGTGTATAATCAAACTACAACTAAGATAAATACTATGAAGTGTTGAGCTATCTACGAGCTCAAAAATAGAACATTTGACCTTACCAGTGAGGTCCAAGAAGTCTTCCCTGAGAAAGTGATGCTTGCATTGGGATTAAAATGGAGTAACGGAAGGATTAGTGTGTTAAATGAGGATGAGTAGGTGATAGGTGGTGGCTGGGAGATGGGACATAATATGCAAAGGTTCTGAAATGGGAAGAATTATAGTTAAAGCAGAGGATGGCAATGGGAAGACAGGGCAAGAAGAAGCTGGAGAGATTGGAAGGAAATGATACATGGCAGCCTTATGGATAATAACAGTTAACACTTTTTATTTTGTTTATTTTGTGCTTATTTTGTTTTAGTCACTCTTTTAAGTGTTTTACCATATTAACTTATTTAATTTTTATGAAATCCCATGAGGTATGTAAAATTATAAATTTCATTTTACTTACTAGGAATCAGAGGCATAGAGAAGTTAAACAACTTGCTGAAGGTGAGTGGTAGAGTTTTGGAAGTAGTGGATTCAGTATTTGCATTGTTTTGCTCTAGAGTAAAAGCTTTTATTACAATATTACCCTTGAGGGCAAAGCACCAACTTTCTTGGTGTCTTTCTCTAGATTTGTATAGTGACAATGTATAAATATTCAGAATTTCAGAGGCTTCATGAACTTGAAGAAATTGTTTGAAAAATTCTGCATGTACAATTTTGTAGAAAATCTATAGTTTTTATGGGATTCTCAAAGGGATCCGTAACTCAAAATGGATTAGAAATCACTGATCTAGATTATTTTGTTGTTTAAAACTATTTTATTTTGAGAGAACTGTGGATTCATATGCAATTATAAGAAATGGTACAAAAAGATCCTATGTACACTTAGCCCCGGTTCTCCCACTGGTAACCTCTTGTAAATTTAGTGTAATATCACAATCAGGAAATTGACATTGGTATAATCCACCAACCTTATTCAGATTTCGTAAGTTTTATATTTATGTGTGTATTTGCATATTTATGTGTATGTATGTGTGAATTTAGTTTTACAAGATTTAGTCATGTGTGGGTTTGTATAGCCACCATCATAATCAAGATATAGAACAGTTTCATCAGAAGGATTGCTGGTGCCACCCTATTATAGACACAGCCATTTCCTTCCCCCACCAATACCTATCTAGCTTATTTTTAAGGCAAATAGCTAATATATTATTCCATCATTGTTTGTCATATGAATCTAACCTAATTCTCTCATTATCATATCACTGGCTGCACCATCTGGTGAGTATTCTTTTTCATCCTTGACATTGTTCAGTATTAAATGGTTAACTTAATGAATAAAGACTGACTAATGAACAAGATATCTCAGTTGGCTTTTGATGAGCTATTACTATATAAAAATTGCACTGCAAATAAACGGGTAAAGACTTCTCCAAAAGAGACAATCTTATTTTTCAAATAAGAGAAATAATCTTTCCTGCCCCTGACTTTACTGCTATGAACCCATTAAACTCTATGTAGCCTCTTAGGCTCTGATCACGCCCTCTGGAGTCATTGCAATGCTGAATACTACTTGCTGGTTTTTTTTTTCTGTTTGATACTCTGCTTTCAATTCTTTTTTTTTTTTAACTGTACTTTAGGTTGTGGGGTACATGTGCAGAACATGCAGGATTGTTGCATAGGTACATACATGGCAAAGTGGTTTGCTGCCTCCAACACCCTGTCACCTATATCTGGCATTTCTCCCCATGTTATCCCTCCCCAACTTCCCTACACCCTTCTGTCCTTCCCCTAGCCGCCCCCAACAGACCCCAGTGTGTGATGCTCCCCTCCCTGTGTCTATGTGTTCTCATTGTTCAACACCTGCCTATGAGTGAAAACATGTAGTGTTTGATTTTCTGTTCTTGTGTCAGTTTGCTGAGAATGATGGTTTCCAGATTCATCCACGTCCCTACAAAGGCCACGAACTCATCATTTTTTATGGCTGCATAGTATTCCATGGTGTATATGTGCCACATTTTCCTTG
>CAUYLG010066361.1:0-11001 GCA_963573385.1 Cacajao melanocephalus
TTTCCATTGACTGGAGCCAGACCTCACAATCTAAACTAAAACCAGATTGGCTAACAACTTAAAACTTTTTAAAATACAACTAACAAGGGATGTGAAGGACCTCTTCAAGGAGAACTAAAAACCACTGCTCAAGGAAATAAGTGAGGACAGAAACCGATGGAAATATATTCCATGCTCATGGACAGGAAGAATCAATATCATAAAATTGGCCATACTGCCCAAAGTAATTTGTAGATTCAACACTATCCCCATCAAGCTACCATTGACTTTCTTCACAGAATTGGAAAAAACCACCTTAAATCTCAGCTGGAACCAGAAAGGAGTCATATATGTGAGGATTTATTTCTGGAATTTCTATTCCATTCCATTGGTCTGCATGTCTGTTTTTATGATAGTACTATATTGTTTTAATTACTATAGTCTGACTTGGACTTCCAGTACTGTTTTGAATAGAACTGGTGAGAATGGATATCTTTGTCTTATTCCTGACCTTACATGAAATGCTTTCCATCTTTAATCATTGAGTATGATGTTAGCTGTGTACTTTGCTTATTTTTAAATTAGGTTTTTGTCTATTTGTTGTCGAGTTTAGGAGTTCATATATCTAAGACAGTAAACTCTTATTAGATAAAACTTGTCAAATATTTCCCACAATTTTGTGGGTTGCCTTTTCACTTTATTTGGTTCTCTTTCTATGCTGCCATCCCAAGTTTTCACATTTGAGAATGCTCCTATCCTTTCCTTGCTGGAATTACAGTGTTCTCTCAAGTGTGGTTATTTGTTGCTATGGGCTTTCTTTGTGAATAAAACGAGCATGAGACACCTCTAGTCAGCCATCTAGATAATGTCTCGTTTTCAATTTTTTAATAATGAGCTTTGATACATAAAAGTATTTAATTTCAATGAAGTTCAATTTATCTATTTAATGCTTTGTGGTTTGTGCTTCTTGTATCCTCTACAAATGGACTGCTAAATCCAAGGGAATAATTTATACCTGTTTTTTAAATAATAGTTTTACAGTTTTATCTCTTATATCTGGATTGTTGATCCATTTGAGTTAATTATTGTATATGTTGTGAGGTAAAGATCCAACTTTATTATTTTCATATGTGAATTCAGTTTTTCTAGCACCATTTGTTGAAGAGACTATTTTTTTTTTCACCCATTGAATATACTTGGAAGGTTTGTCAAAAAAAAAAAAAATTGGCCATAGATGTGTTGGTTTGTTTGGACTCTCAGTTCTATTTCACTGGTCCATATGTCTATGCTTATGTGAAAATCACACTTTAAAAAAATTATACAAATTTATAGGGTACATGTACAATTTTGTTACATATATATAATAGTGTTTACAGTTTCCATCACATGAGTATAATACAGTTTTGCTAACTGTACTCACCCTACTCTGCTATCAAATATTGGATTTATTCCTTCAGTCTAACTGTATGTTTCTACTCATTAACTCACTTCTCTTTATCCTCCTCCATTTTCCCATTCACCCTTCCCAGTTGATATAGTTTGGATATTTGTCCTTTCCAATCTCAGGTTGAAATTTGATCCCCAATGTTGGAGGAGGTTCCTAATGGGAGGTGTTTGAGTCACGGGGATCGAACTTTCATAAATGGCTTGGTTCCATCCCCATGGTAATGCATGAGTTGTTACTCTATCCGTTCATGGGAGAGTTGGTTGTTTAAAGAAGTGTGATGCTGCTCCCCACACTTTCTCTCCTCCTTATCCCTAATCATGTGTTGTCTGCTCCCCTTCACCTTCCACCATGATTGGAAAGTCTCTGAAATCTTCACTAGAAGCAGATGTTGGTGTCATGCTTCTTGTACAGCTTGCAGAACCAGGGACTGAATAAACCTACTTTTTACAGTAAATTACCTAGCTTCAGGTATTCCTTTACACTAATGCAAATAGATTAAGGCACCAGTCTCTGTTATCTATCTTTTCATTCTCTACTTCCATGTAATAAAACTTTTTAGCTTCCATATATGAGTGAGAACATGTGATATTTGTATTTTTGTGCCTGGCTTATTTCTTTTAAGATAATGATTGTTAGTTCCATTCATGTTGCTGCAAATGACATGACTTCATTCTCTTATATGGCTAAGTAGTATTCCATTGTGTATACATACCATATTTTCTTTATCCAGTCATCCATTGATGGACATATTGATGGAGTACATGTATTATTTTATATATTTTTTCCATTTGGATAGATACTTAGTAGTAGGATTGAATGGTAATTTTACTTTTAGTTTTTTTTGAGAAATCTCTGTACTTTTTTCCACAGCTGCTGTACTAATTTACATTCCCATCAACAGTGTATAAGAGTTCTGTTTTCTCTGCATCCTCAACAGCATATGACTCTTTTTTGTATTTTTAATAATAGCCTTTGGACTGGGGTAAGATAATATCTTATTGTGGTTTTGATTTGCATTTCTCTAGTGATTAGTGATGTTGATAACTGTTTTAATATACATGTTGGCTATATATGACTTCTTTTAAGAAATGTCTATTCATGCTCTTTGCCCAGATTTTAATGAGATTATTTGATTTTTCCTGTTACATTTCAGATCTTATGCTTAAATCCAATTCTTTTGAGTTTATTTTTGTATATGGTGAGAGACAGGGGTTCAGTTTTATTCTGCATGTGGCTATGCAATTTTTCTAGCACCTTTTATTAAATAGGGTGTCTTTCCCCCAATGTAAGTTGTTGCTGACTTGGTAGAAGATCAGTTGGCTGTAAATATGTGCCTTTATTTCTGGGTTCTCTATTCTGTTCCATCGGTCTATGTGTTTGTTTTTTAAAGTTATACCATGCTGTTTTGGTTGCCATAGTTGTGTAATATATTTTGAAGTTTGGTAGTGCAATACCTCTAGCTTTCTTTTTGTTCAGGATTGCTTTGGCTATTTGGGCCCTTTTTTGGTACTATATGAATGTTGGGATTGATTTTTCTTCAATTTCTGGGAAAAAAATGTCATTGATATTTTGATAGAGATGGTATTTGAATCTGTAAAGTGCTTGGGTTAGTATAATTATTTTAAGAATATTAACTCTTATTCATGATCACGGGATGGTCTTTTCACTAGTTAGTGTCCTCTTCCATTTTGCTTCAGAGGAATTTTGTAGTTTTTTTTTGAAGAGGTCCTTCACCTCCTTGGTTATTTATTCCTAGGTTTTTTTTTTGTTTTTTGTTTGTTTGTTTGTTTGTTTGTTTTTTGTAGCTCTTGTAAATGGGATTTTCTTCTTGATTTATTTTTTCAGCTAATTTATAATATGTATATAGAAACTGCTGATTTTTGTATATTGCAACTTTACTGAGTTTATCAGTTCTAAGAATTCTTTGGTGGACTCCTTAGGGTTTTTTAAATATAAAGTCATGTCATCTGAAAAGAGGAAATTTTTGACTTCCTCTTTTCCAATTTGAATGCATTTTCTTTCTTTTTGTTGCCTCATTGCTCTGCCTAGAATTTCCATTTCTATGTTAAATGGGAGTGGTAAAAGTTGGTATTCTTGTATTGTTCTAATTTTTATAAGAAATATTTTTAGCTTTTCCCCATCTGGTATGATGTTAGCTGTGGATTTTTTATATATGCCTTCATTACGGTAGGGTATGTTCCTGCTATGCCTATATTGTTAAGAGTTTGTATTGTGTAGGAATGATGAATTTTATCAAATTTTTTTTTCTGTACATGATGAGATAATCATATATGGCTTTTGTTCTTAATTGTGTTGATGTGTTGTATCATGTTTTCTGATTTGTGTATGTTGAACCATCCTTTCATCCCTGAGTTAAGTCCCAATTGATAATCGATGTATTATCTTTTTCTTGTGCTATTGGATTCAGTTTGCTAATATTTTGTTGAGGATATTTTTAGCTATGTTCATCAGGAATATTGGCCTATAGTTTTCTTTTTCTGTTGGATCTTTATCTGGTTTTGGTATCATGCTAATGCTGGCCCTGTAGAATGAGTTAGCGAGAATGTCCTCTTCAACAACCTTTGTAATAGTTTGAAGAAAACTGGTGTTAGTTTTTATTTATGTATTTGGTAGAAATAGGCAGTGAAGTCACCCAGTACTGGGTTTTCTTTGTTGGAAGACTTCTATTTACTTAATAAATCTGGTTACTCATTATTAGTCTGTTCAGTTTTTCTATTTCTTCATTATTCTGTCTTGGTAGGTTGTATGTGTCTAGGACATCATCCGTTTCTTTTAGGTTATCCAATTTTTGGCATATAATTATTCACAATAGTCTATTATAATCTTGTTTTATATGTCATGTCAGTTTTAGTGTCTTCTCTTTCATTTATGATTATTTTTATTTTTAACTTTTATTTTAGGTTCGGGATACATGTGCAGCTTTGTTATATAGGTAAATTGAATGGCATGGGGGTGTGGTGTATAGATTATTTCATCACTCAGATAATATGCATAATATCTGATAGGTAGTATTTTGATCCTCTTACTCCTCCCAATATCCACCTTCATGTAGGCCCCAGTGTCTGTTGTTCCCTTCTTTGTATCCATATGTACTCAGTTTTTAGCTCCCACTTATAAGTGAGAATGTGTAGTATTTGGTTTTCTGTTCCTGCATTACTTTGCTTAGGATAATGGCCTCCTGCCACATCTATATTCCTGCAAAAGACATTATCTCATTCCTTTTATGGCTATGTAGTATTCCATGGTGTATATGTACTACATTTTCCTTACCCAGTCTACAATTGATAGGCATTTAGGTTGATTCCATGTTTTTGCTATTCTAAATACTGCTGTAATGAACATATGCATTCATGTGTCTTTATGGTAGAAATATCTATATTCCTTTGGATACATACCCATTGATGGGATTGTTGAGTTGAATGGTAATTCTTATTTAAGTTCTTTGAGGAATTGCCACATTGTTTTCTACAATGACTGAACTAATTCACATTCCAACCAGTAGTGTATAATATTTTCCTTTTCTCCACAACCTCACCAGCATTTGTTATTTTTGACTTATTAATCATAGCCATTCTTACTGGTGTGATATGCTATCTCCTTATGGTTTTAATTTGCATTTCTCTAATGATCAGCAATGTTGAGCACTTTTTCATATGCTTATTGGCTGTGTGTATATCTTTTTTTTGGAAAAGTGTCTGTTCATGTCCTTTGCTACTTTTTTTTTTAACTTGTAAATTTGTTTAAATTTCTTAAAGATTCTGGATATTAGACCTTTGTTAGATGGATAGTTTGGAAATATTTTCTCCCATTTGGTGGGTTGTCTATTTACTATGTTGATGGTTTCTTTAGCTGTGCAGAAGCTCTTTAGTTTAGTTAGATTGCATTTGTCAATTTTTGTTTTTGTTGCTATTGCTTTTGGCATGAATTCTTTAAAACAGCTTATGTCCAGAATATTATTTCCTAGGTTGTCTTCCAAGATTTTTATAGTTTTAGGTTTTATATGTAAGTGTTTCATCCATTTTTAGTTGATTTTTTTGTATATGGTGTATGGAAGGCACACTGTTGCAATCTTCTACATATGGCTGGCAAGTTATCCTAGCACATGTTTGTTGAACAGGGACTCCTTTTCCTATTACTTGTTTTTGTCAACTTTGTCAAAGATTATATGGTTGTAGTCCTGCAGCATTATTTTGGGGTTCTCTATTCAGTTCCAATTTTCTATGTCTATTTTGTTTTTGTTTTTACCATTATGCTGTTTTGTGTTTTTGTTAGTGTAGCCTTGTAGTATAGTTTGTTGTTGGGTAATGTAATATCTCCAGCTTTGGTTTGATTTGTTGTTGCATTTGGTTTGTTTGCTTTTGCTAAGGATTGTGTTTGGTATTTGGGCTCTCTTTTGGTAGGCATTTCAAAATAGTTTTTCTAATTCTCTGAAGAAAGTCATTGGTAGTTTGATAGAAATAGCATTGAATCTGTAAATTGCTTTGGAAAAGTATGGACATTTTAACAATATTGACTCATCCTGTCTGTGAACATGGATGGAATATTTTCCCATTTGTTTGTCTCATCTCTGGTTTCTTTGAGCAGTGTTGTATAATTCTCACTGTATAGTTCTTTGACCTCTCTGGTTAGCTGTATTTCAAGATATTTTATTCTTTTCTTGGCTATTGTGAATGAGATTGCATTCTTGATTTGGGTCTCGGCTTGGATATTCTTGGTGTATAGGAATGATACTGATTTTTCTATGTTAACTTTGTATCCTGAAACTTTGCTGAAATTGTGTATCAGATCAAGTTGTCAGCTTAAGCAGCTTTTTGGCAGAGACTATGGGAGAGCATTATATCTAGCATTATATTCTAGGTATAGAATTATATTATCTGCAAACAGAGATTGGTTGATTTCCTCTCTTTCTATTTGGATGCTTTTATTTCTTTCTCTTGTCTGATTTCTTTGGCTAGTACTTTCAGTGCTATGTTGAAAAGGAGTGGTGATAGTGGATATTTTTGTCTTGTTCCTGTTCTCAAGTGGAATTCTTCCAAGTTCTGCCCATTCAGTATTGATTTTGGATATTGCTATGTCATAGATTGCTTTCATTGATTTGAGGTGTGTTCCTTGAATGTCTAGTTCCTTGGGGTTTTTAACATGAAATGTTGAATTTTATCAAAAGTCTTTTCTTCATTTAGTGAGATAATTATGTGGATTTAAAAATAGATCTGTTTATGTAATTAGTCACATTTATTCATTTGTATATCTTGAACCAACCTTACATTTCAGGGATCAAGCCTGCTTGATTGTGGTAGATTACCATTTTGATCTGCTACTTGATTCATTTTGGTAGTATTTTGTTGAGGATTTTTGTATATATGTTCATCAAGGATATTGGCCTGAAGTGTTTGGGGTTTTGTTTGTTTATTTGTTGTTTGTTTTTGATTGTTTCTGTGTCTCTGCCAGGTTTTGCAGTCAGGATAATGCTGCTCTCGTAGGATGAGATAGGCTGGAGTCACTCTTCCTCAACTTTTTGGAATAATTTAAGTAAGAATGGTGGTACCAGGTTGTCTTTCTAAATCCGGTAAAATTCAGCTGTGAATCTGCCTGTTCCTGGGCTTTTTCTGGGTGATAGGCTTTTTATTACTGATTCAGGTTTAGAATTTATTTTTGGCCTGTTCAGGGACTCAATTTCTCCATGGTTCAAAATCAAGAAGCTACATCTTTTCAGATATTTATCTATTTCATCTAGATTTTCTAGTTTGTTTACATAGAGTTGTTTGTGGAAGCCTCTGAGGATTTTTGTATTTCTTTGGGGTTGACGGTAATGTGCCCTTTGTCATTTCTGCTTGTGTTTATTTTGATCTTCTCTCTTTTCCTTATTAGTCTAGTTATCAGTCTATCAATCTTATTTATTCTTTCAATGAACCAATTTCTGGATTTTTTGATTATTTTTTATATATTTTTGCATCTCAGTTTTCTTCAGTTCTGCTCTGATGTTGGCTATTTCTTGTTTTCTGCTAGCTTTGGATTTAGCTTGTTTTTGTAGTTTCTCTAGGTCTCACGGTAGGTTGTTAATTTGAGATATTTCTACCTTTTTCATGTGGGTGTTTAGTACTATAAACTTCCTTCTTACCACTACTTTAGCTGTGTTCAAAAATTGAACAAAGCTAAAGCAATGTTAAGAAATGTTGTATCTTTTTTTTCCTATTGGTTTCAAACAATTTCTTATTTTCTGCCCTAATTTCATTATTTACCCAAAAGTCATTAAGGAGCAGGTTGTTTAATTTTCATGTAATTGTGTAGTTTTGAGTAATTTTCTTAGTATTCATTTCTATTTTTATTGTGCTGTGATCCAAGAGTGTTTAGTAGGATATTGGGGTGTTTTGAATTTGCTGAAGATTATTTTATGGCTGATTGTGTGGTTGACTTTAGAGTCTGTGCCATGTGCTTCTGAGAAGAAAGCATATTCTGTTGTTTTTGGGTGGAGATTTCTGTAGATATCTGTTAGGCTCATTTGGTCAAGTGCCAAATTCAGGTCACAAGTATCTTTGTTAATTTTCTGCCTTGATGACCTGTCTAATATTGTCATTGGGGTATTGAAGTCTACTATTATCATATGGTTATCTAAGTCTCTTCATATGTCTCTAAGAACTTGCTTTATGAATCTGGGTGCTCCTGTGTTGGATGTGTATATATTTAGGAAGGCGGAGTCTTCTTGTTAAATTGAACCCTTTATCATTATGTAATTTCCTTCTTTGCTTTTTGACCATTGTTGGTGTAAGTCTGTTTCGAACAAAAGTAGAATGACAACCTCTACTTCTTTCTGTTCTCCATTTTAGTAGATTTTTTTCTTCATCCCTTTACTTTGATCATTTGGGTGTCACTGCATTGTGGATGGGTGTCTTGAGGACAGCATACATTTGGTCTTGCTTTCTTTATCCAATTTGTCACTCTGTGCCTTTTAATTAAAGCACTTAATGTGTTTACATTCAAGGTTAATATTGATATGTGTGGATTTGGTCTTGTCATCCAGTTGTTAGGTAGTTATTATGCAGACTTGATTGCTTTTTCCTGTTCACCCCATTTCTCATCTCCATGAGGAATGAGTCCCATTGTTTTGTATTCCCTTGTAGGGTTCCCAGATATCTCCACCTTTAGCCCAGCATCTGCTCCTTCCCTCTCTATCTACTCTCAATGCCTTCTCCCTGAAGATCTGCTTGGAGTTTGCTAGTCTTCCTGATGTTCTAGCCTCTCAGTAGCAGATATTCTTCCTGGCTGTGTCTAGTTGACCATCTTTGGCCTATCACTCTCTCTCTCAATTCTGAAGGACAGTTTTGCCAGATATAGAATTCCCAGTTTTCAGGGTATTTTTTTTTCTTTCAGCACATTAAATGTATATGTATGAATTTTCTGTCTTCTGGTCTTGAAGGTTTCTGCCTAGAAACAAACTGATGATCTTATTGAGGATACCTTGTATGTGATGAATGGCTTTTCTCTTCCTCCTTTCAAGATTCTCTCTCTCTCTCTCTCTCTCTCTCTCTACCAACAATTTGACAATAATATGTCTTGGTTGGATCTCTTTTGCTAAATCCTACTTGGAATTTGTTAAACCTCTAATATTTATATATTCATTTTCTCCTCAAATTTGGGAGAGTTTTAGACATTATTTCTTCAAATAATCTCCTTGATCCTTTCTCTTGTTTTGGAAATTTTATAATATGGTTTTTTTTGTCTCATTCATGGTGTCTCATTAATCCATTAGATTCTGTTCACTTTTCATTCTTTTTAAATATTTGCTCCTCAGATTTGATAACTTTAAATAACCTGTCTTTAAGTTCTCTGATTCTTTCTTCTATTAGCATCTGATGTTGAACCACTAAAGCAAGTATTTCAATGCAGTTTTTATATTTTTTGTCCACAATTAAAAAAATAATTTCTATCATTAGTTGATTTTTAAAATTTTGTTCACATACTGCTTTCCTGATTTACTTTGACTCTTTTCACATATTTAAGGAAGTGTGTTAAAGTCTTTATGTAGTACATTTGATGCCTCTTTTTGAATGATTTCTGTACATTTATTTTGAATAGACTATGCTTTCCTATTCCTTTCAATGCCTTGCTATATATTTTTTAAAAATTGGGCATTTGGAAAAAAAAAATACAGCCACTTTTTCCAGTCTTTGCAGAATGGCTCCTTGCAGGGATAGACCTTTATTAATTAGCAGGTATATTATCGTCCTTGGGATTGGCCCAGGCTTTGCAGGCCTTTTCTCAGCCTGTATTTCCCTGAGCAATTATTTTTTCCAATTTCCCCCACATATGGTTACTTTTACATATCTTAGTTTTCCTAAGAGTCTCATTGCTGCTTTTTGGAAAGATGTCTGTTAGATTGTATTTCCATACCAATAATTTTTTGCCTTTGGGGTTTGTGGGTTTATAGTTTCCCTGTGGTTTTCATGAGCTGTACTTGCTGCTTCTCATGATTTTTCTTAGCTTGAGATCTGAGCCATATCACTTTTGCCCGTCTAAGCTCCATTTGGGTGACAGAAATCAATCCGTCAGGTTGCCCTCAGACATGTTAGAACATGGAAAATTAGATCTACTCTGCTCTGTCTGGTTTGAAGGGGAGCTGGGGACTGAGCCACCTCTTCTCTCAAAGCATGTAACACCAGGGAAGGCGTGGGTCAAAGGCAAATAAAAATGCCATGAGATCTCCTAGCTTTTTGAACTTGACTTCTTCATTGGGCATGTGCTTGGTTTCTCTTAATCTCTGACTGATTTCCAGAATTCCTATACAGTTATTTTATACAATTTCTAGAAGTTTATTTTTTTAATGGGGTAAAGATGGCTTGAATCTCCCTAGTTCACCATTTTTCTTTAAGCTTTTCCCTCTTTAACTTATTTTTTTAAGTTGTTTATAAATTTAATATAAATGAGGCAGAGCATGAAGATCTGTAGATAAATTATGTCATTTATTCTTTTTTTAAAATTTTTTTATTTTTGAAAGAAAGAAAAAGAGAGGAAAGAAAGTGAGAGTAAAAGAAAGAAAAAAAAGAATGTGAGAGAGAAAGAGAGAGGAAGAGAAAGAGGGAGAGAGAACAGGATTCTTGTTCTATTGCCCAGGCTAGAATGCAGTCTAAAAATGGGTATTAAAAACCTCTTTTATGCCAACAATTGTGCTTAACAATGGAGATGACAGGAAGGAATAAGGGATGAAAATACCAAACAAGCAGCCAACCAGTGTTTTACTTAAACCTGTGAAATGCTATGCAATTGCTGAGGAGTGATTTACTTCCAATTATGTGGTCACTTTTAAACTAGGTGTAATGTGATACTGAGAAAAATGTATGTTTTGTGGATTTGGGGTGGAGAGTTCTGTAAATATTTGTTAAGTTGACTTGTTCCAGGTCTGAGTTCAAGTCCTGGATATCCTTGTTAATTTTCTATTGCGTTGATCTGTCTAATATTGACAGTATAATGTTAAAGTCTCCCATTATTATTGTGTGCGAGTCTAAGTCTCTTTGTAAGTCATTAAGAACCTGCCTTATGTATCTGGGTGTTCCTGTATT
>CAUYLG010066366.1:0-48437 GCA_963573385.1 Cacajao melanocephalus
CCCAGGCTAGAGTGCAGTGGTGCGGTCTCGGCTCACTGCAACCTCTGCCTCCTGGGTTCAAGCAGTTCTCCTGCCTCAGCCTCCTGAGTAGGTAGGATTACAGCGCTCACCACCACACCCAGCTAATTTCTGTATTTTTAGTAGAGACAGTGTTTCACCATGTTGGGCAGGCTGGTCTCAAACTCCTGACCTCAGATGATCCACATGCCCTGGCCTCCCAAAGTGCTGGGATTACAGGGGTGAGCCACCTCGCCCGGCCCCCCAGTGCACTCTTCAGTAGGTCTGTCCTGCTTCTTAGCCCATTCCTCCTGTCCTTTATTTCATCAATTCTGTTCCATATCTAGTATCGGCAATTGTTTCTTCTTTCTGTTTGTTTCTGCTTTGGGTTTCCAAAATCCTCTGTTACCGCACTGGGGGTGTACCTTGTGTTCACCGTGGATGTTTACTGCCCCGGCGTAGTTCTGTTTCCTCAGGAGAAGGTGTTTCCATGGCTCTTTCCCCTCACTAGGGACTGGGCTCCTGGTCACCTTCCGGTGAGCTTGACCGCGATTCTGCTGGGATGATCGATGGATGTAGCTGGAGTAATCTCCCTGGGTATTGGATAAAAGACTAGGCCTAATTTGGGGTCCCTTGGGTGACTTTCAGGAAGATGGCAGGTTCTAGTGTCTGCAGGGCCCACCAACCCCCCTCCCCCAATCCCCTTTCCTTCCAGGCATTTCTTTCTGTAGGGAAGCCACCGTCCACCCATTTCTCTGGGTAGGGCTGGGGAGGGCGGCCTTTGCTCAGGGATCCACCAGGGCCTGGCTCCAGAGCTGCTGGGAGTCACCCTGGCTGGCGCCGAAGCCCCCTCCCCCTGGCAGGGCTGGCCTATATGCTGGCCCAAGCCCCAGGGCTGTGGGTGCGCACAGAGGTTGTTTCCTTCTCACCCTCTCTTTTATGGGGTCCTGTGGACCCTGAGGTCCCTGCCCAGCCTGTAGTCCTTGGCTGAGCAATGTGAGTGTAACTGGAACGGGGAGGCATCTGCTACTTGCCATCCAGGCCAAGCCTGTCCTGGCTGCTCCTGGGGGAGAGAACCAGCCTTCCCAGCCCCTTTGAGACCCTGCTGGGACCTCCGCATCCACACTGCCTTCCCTCCCTGCTGTGCACACCACCCTCAGCAGTGTAGTTTGGATGTCGTCTCCTGTAAATCTCATGCTGAATTGTAATCCTCACTGTTGGGGGTGGGGCCTGGTGGGAGGTGGTTGGATCTCAGGGGCAGATCTCTCATGAGTGGTGTAGCGCCATTCCCCTGGCTCAGTCCTTGTGATAGTGAGTGCTTGGGAGATCTGGTTGCTTAAAAGTGCGTGGCACCTCTCCATTCGCTCTCTTGCTCCTCTCTGGCCATGGGACATGCCTGCTCTCACTTTGCGTTCTGCTATGAGTAAAAGCTCCCTGAGGCCTCCCCAGAAGCTGAGCAGACGCCTGGTGCCATGCTTGTACAGCCTGCAGAACTGGGACCAGTTACACCTCTTTTCTTTATAAATTACCCAGCCTTAGGTATTTCTTTACAGCAATGCAAGAATGGCCTGATACACCCAGTGACACTCCTGGGTCCCTCACAGCTATTTTGTCAGCTGATAAGGAGGCTTGTAGGTCCAGCCACTTCTGTTGTTGCTTGTTTTATCTCCATGGGGTGGGGAGGGGATCCTGTCAGAGAGCTGGCAGCCCCTACTTGTTTTCCATTTTGTGTGGACATCACACAGCTCTTTGAACAAAGCACGAGTCTCACCCCTGGCCTCTTGTGTTCTGAGATATACTCAGATCCTTACCCAGCATCCATGTGAACATGGGACAGCCAGAAGGCATCTGGACTCCTCTTCTGGGCCTTGTTTATTTTGTGGTGCTGAGGGGAGGGCAGGGCGAGAAGGGAGACATGCAGGACAGGTCACGAGGCTGGCTCATCCCACACCGCAGCACGGAACCAGGGCAGGGGAGGCCCTTTCATCTGTTGCTCCTGACTCCATGGTTCTGTCCTTACAGCAGCAGGGTGGGGATTGCTGAGGATTCAAGAAAAATCTGCATTCAAAGCTCCAGGAAAGATCTGGGTGGATGTGGGGCCCAGCCAGGGGCTGTGTGTTGAGAAACACGGGACTTCTGGGGCTATCTGGTGGGGCGAGCTTTGCATGGTGAGCTTTGCGTGGTGAGCTTTGTGTGGTGAGCTTTGCGTGGTGAGTTTTGCATGGTGAGTTTTGCATGGTGAGCTTTGCGTGGTGAGCTTTGCATGGTGAGTTTTGCATAGTGAGTTTTGCAATAAATGCATGATTGCACTGGAAGTATGCAGTGGCCCAAGGACCAGTGTCTCTGGGGACTGGGAAAAGCTGCATGGAAGAGAAGATAACTCGGAGAAGGAGGGGGAGATTCCATTAGGCCTAATGTGGTGTGTGGAGGGGAGGTGTTCGTGGCCTTTGTCCTTCAACCTCAGCCCTTATCTTTGGCATTGGCCACCAAGAGAGTTGGGGACAAGAAAGACCCTGGGCCAGCGGTTGTGTGTGAGGGGCCCAGAGCCCCCCATGAAACTGTGCTATGCATGCAAAATCCATTCGGCTCCAGTGCTGGGCTCTTGCACCTGGACCTGGAGGGTTGAGGTTGCAGCATCCTGAGCCTGGGTCAAACTCCTTGCAGGAGAAGCCCTGAGCTCGTTTGAGACCTCCCCAGGAAACATACAGTGCAGCCCTGCTGGAGTCCCGAGTTGGGGTAAGGCTCGTGGAAAGCTGCTGCAACTCCCCACAAAGCCTGGCAATGTTCTGACAGCTCTCCTGCTCCCTGGGGGCTGGAATGCACCACTTCTGGTGGGGGTGGAGACTAGGAATAATATTGGGATTGGTTGATGGCATATTGGCCTGCATGGGTGGCTCATTCCTGCTGCACTGTCCTCAGCGAGCAAGGCACCAGAGGGATCATCTCCAGATGCCCCAAACCAGAGAGATGGAAAACATCATCCTGGGGCAAAGTGTAGTGTGGGTTTCTCACTTCCCCTGGGAGGTGGTTGTGGGTCACACGATGTGTGCACAGAAAACACTCTGGTTTTCTGGGCTGGTTCCTGCCCTGTTATTTGGAGGCTGTTCAATACCTTCACAGTGAGGTTTCGTTTTCTTCTCACGAAGGTCCCAGAGCTGCTATTATTGGAAGGACAAGACAGTCGTTGAACACTCAACCCTGGGGTGGAAACACTACCTCACAGGCTTCAGGTGGAGTGCAGGGGCAGGCCCCAGCAGAAGGTCATGTCCCAAGCATGGTGTTTACAATGACAACTCCCTGCCAGGGGACTGTACTGAGGTCGGCAAGATTGGCTGTGGCACTCGCTGGCTTGGAATGTCAACCTCCCAAGGGAGGCTGTGCCTCCCAACACACACAGGGGGTTGGCAGTGTGGGGAGAGGAGGAGAGACCTGTGGAAGTGACCATGTGGCTGAGCTGGCCTGGTGCGTCTTGGGTTCAGGGTTTACTCGTGGGGGCATCTGACATTTGCACTGTCACCCCACCTGCGGGTGCTTTTGGCAGCTAAAAACCACTACCTGAAAGGCCTTCTCGTTTTCGGGTCTTATGGTTTGCAGAGGGCAATTTATATCTACAAAGTGATAGTGACTCATGAAAATGCATTCAATGTCAACGGGTCCAAGCCCAGTGTCTCAGTGTGTCCTGGGTTAAGTGCAAACCTTGGGATGCAGGTGGCCGAGTGGTCTGTGAGGGACCACGTTGTGGTGGAGGAATGTTTGCCTTATTCTGGGAACTTACTGAATCTGCAGTGACCCTTCATGATCCTTCAGAGAAGAAATCATTATTCCCCTGAAAGTTGTGTTCTAAGATCTTTGTGAATGACTTTTTGGTGAATTGTAGCTGAATATACAGAGTATCTGCCATGACATTTTCCTAGGAGTGGGATAAACTTGTTCCAAGCTGTCTCTGGCAGACTCATCTGTTCCTTCTTGTGCCTGTCATAGTTATGTCCACGGTGGTTTATGCAAGTCGCTTACTGACTCTTAATGTTCCTCTCAGAAATTAGCTAGGTCAATATGACCATCTTCAAGAGAACACTCTTTAATTTATACTGGACCCTTCTCTGGAAATCTCAAGTAGCACGGAGTGGTTTCCCGTGTCCAGTTCAAGCCCCATTGCAGTGCCTGGTCTGGGTGTTACTGGCAGAAGAATGTACTTCGGCTAACCAGGTGTTCCTCTTTCAAGGAACATACTGAAATTCAGGGCACATTCTGAATCATTTTGGGAGAGGGGAAAAAAAAAAAAACCTACTTGAATGAGGAGACCTGATTTGAGTCCTGCTACTGCTGTAAAGACTTCAGAGAAGTTAGTTTTTTCCCTGCCCTGTGCCTCAGTTTCCTCACTATAAAGGGGTGGCCAGTACCTCTGCCATGAGGGCATGTGAGAATTGGATGAAAGTCTAGATAAGAAATAATATAAACTCGTAGAAATGTCGTAAGAGATTATTATTCTTCTCATGCTCTTATCTCCTCTGACAGCACAATTTTTTTTTTCTGGAAAACGTTTTCTTGGCCAGGCGCAGTGGCTCACTTCTGTAATCCCAGCACTTTGGGAGGCCGAGGTGGGTGGATCGTTGGAGGTTAGGAGTTCGAGACCAGCCTGGCCAACATGGTGAAACCCCACCTCTACTAAAAATACAAACATTAGCCGGGCATGGTGGTGGGCATCTATAATCCCAGCTGCTTGGGAGGCTGAGGCAGGAGAATTGCTTGAACCTGGGAGGCAGAGGTTGCTGTGAGCTGAGATTGTGCCTTTGCACTCCAGCCTGGGTGACAGAGCAAGACTCCGTCTCAAAACAAAAAAACAAAAACCATTTTCTTATGTTGAGCAGAAGTCAGCTTCCTTATGTCTTATATCCAGTAGACCTAGTTGTTAGCTTTGGAGCAAAAAAAGTGACTTGTAACTCCTATTGCAAGTGACATTCTTATGGATCCATAAGAGCCTCCCTGTACATCCACGTCACCTCCGTTCCATACTAATGCGTGACCCCTCCCCTATCCCAATGCCTGGCATCATCTGGACTGTCTTAAAAGGTTGTGCCCAGAAGGGAGGAGAGTTTTCCAAACAGATATAGTATACGCAGCTGTGTTCCCAGAGGCCTTTCCTGTGTATTTTCCCTGCCTGTTAAACTGTAAGATTCTGAATGGCAGAGCCCTTTTCTGTCATCTGTCTTTTCTCTTGGATTCCAATGCCAGGTAAAGTTATTTTTATATATTGGATAAATAAAACATGTCATGGGCAATAATAATCATTCTCTTCAACAGACTGGTAAGTTGAAGCTAGTTTCTGAGAAATAATTGTTGAATATTTGGAAATTTTGAGATCTGGTTGTTAAACGACTGAGAACTTCAAATTAGCCATGGTGGGAATATGTACACTTTGGAAATTGGCAGATGCTACAAATGAGGATTTTGTTTTTCCTCCCACAGAGCTGGTTTGTCAGCACAGCACTGCCTTAAGATGAGAAAGCCTCCTACCATTCATTCCCGGAGAAAAATGACGTTGACTCTTCCCTGCCCCTTGTTCAGAGAATAAAATCTAACTATGCTTTCTTTCTTTCCTCAAGAAACATTTTTTTCTCAAGAAAGAATAAAAAGTCACCCTTGGCTAAAGATGGGCAACTGGAAAGAATGATAATATTTCCAGGCACATGAAGCTCATCCTCCTCCTCCTCCTCCTTTTCTCAGGAAAGCTTTTGTTCGGCCAGAAAATTTGCCTGAGAAAAATGATAAGACTTTGTGGACACTCCTCAGAATTTTAAACCATAAGTTTTACTGTCACCATTTAGACACTTACTTGCTTTAAAGAAACGGTAGAGCAAGAATGTGAAATTCGGTTAACATTCGGGTCTGTTTTTTTTTTTTTTTTTTTTAAATAACTTGCCATTTGGGAAGGCGATAAAGAGTGTTCATCTCAATTGCTTGGCTGAACGTCTTAGCAAAGTTTTAACTCTACCAATTCCAAGATTAGGTGTAGTCTTTCTCAAGGCATAATTTATTTTTGAAATGTTCCTTGGGTTCTGAAATTTCAGCATGCCAATGCTAAACTATTCCTTGAGGGAGAACAACTCTCCCCTAAGAGTCTCCAGGACCTAATGTTGCTGAGCGTGACTGATAGGCAAAACATCGACAGCCTTAATTTTTTCTTTTCAAAACATGTTTAACTTCAGTAAACGTTAAGCCAAGCCTCTTGCAGATGGCAGACAGCTTAATTGCTGTGGTAACCTTGTCTGACGTTTTTTGGAAAACTTTGGGTGTTATAATAATCCGTAGAACCCAGAGAAAATAGATTTCTACCCACACAAAGACAGGCATATGGCTCAGAATCTCAACTTGGCTGCTGAGGTTTTGTCCAAGCGTGTTTCTTTTTTCCCTTCCCTTTCCAGGCTTTCTGGTACAGCTTGCAAGTCCAGCATGTATTGTTTGGATAGCAAATCCAGAAGAGGCCCAGGATGAAATGAATCAGCGTTACTGTTTCTTCCCCTACCCATCTGTCTTCCCGGAAAGTCTGAGATGTGGATGGTAAGAACAGTTGACTGTATTAATGTATGATCTTTATTTTTGTGTGTGTCTATTTTTGGCCCATATTTGAAAAGCTTTATTGACATATAATTGATACACAAAAATTGTATATAATGTCTACATTTGGATAAGTTTGGACAGATGCATATGCCCAGGATATCATCACCCCAATCAAGGTGCTAAGCATATCCATCACCTCGAAAAATCTCTTTGTGGTGTTGTGTGTGTGTGTGTGTGTGTGTGTGTGTGTGTGTTGAGAATATTTAACCTGAGGTCTGTCCTTTTAATATATTGTAAAGTGTGTATACAGTATTGTTGATGACAGGTGCTATGTTGTATAGCAGGTCTCCAGAACGTATTCGCCTTGTATAACTGAAATGTTTACCTGTTGATGTTGTGTATTTTTGCAACGGGGGTTTACGTCCTTTTCTTATTTGTTTGCAAGATATCTTTACATTTTCTGAATACATCCTTTCTTGGATAGACGAATTTCAAAATCTTCCAGTGTGTGGCTCGTCTTTTCTTCTCTTAATAGTTTTTTTTTTTGATGTATCTATTATATATCTCGAGTTAAGTCTTCTTTGATTTTTCTCAGCAATGTTTGAGTTGATTTAGGAGGTTTTGCACATCTTTTATTAGATTTATTCCTACGCATTTGATAGTTTACTTGTTTTTAAATTTCACAGATGCTTTGTGCCTCTAGGTTAATGTACACTGTCTATCCTTGGGGTGGCATCAGATGTGTATTGGAATCATACGTTAGTTGTGTATCGCAATAATGCACTGGCTGTGTATCTCAATAGTGCACTGGCTGTGTATTGCAATTGCGATTGACATCTTCCATGATCATGATCCATATGCCAGGCATCCACAGGCACGTTTTCTTGGGCAATGCATTTTTTCTTTCGTATCTCTATCTAGTATATAGGATATTTTCTGAATGAATGATTTCTGGCTCAACACAGAATTTATAGTTTTGGGGATATGAGAAAAAATTCAGCATGAAAGCTGCAATTGATTTTTGCAGCTAAGATCGCTGCCATCTTAATGGCAAAGTTAAAAGTAAAACTCAGTGGAGTGTATCCTTGTTTATGTCAATGACCATGGGCTATGAATTGGATGACTTTTTCCTCAACTGTGTTTATAAACACTAGCAAACACACTGTAGCATGGAGAGTAGCCAGCTGAAACATGTTTGTACTTCAAATGGATTTATTTTCACCAGTTCCCCGCACACGTGACACTGTACCTCCTGAAGAGTTCTCCATTTAGACCAGAGCTTCTCAGCTCCGAATGGACAGCAGCCACTAGAGAGCTCATGAGAATATACAGTCCTGGGCCCCTTGCCCAGAGATGGACTGATCACTAGTCAAGGGGCCAGTTAATCTGCTTTTAAAACATGTATCCCAAATGATCGTGAGGGAGGTAGTACGGGGACTGCACACTGTGAACTCCTTGCATGATTACGGAAGCTCGGTTTTGTCACATGTTAGCTGTGTGAACTTGAGCATGTCACTCCACTTCACCAAGCCCTAGTTTCTAAATTTTAAAGAGGTGACAACAGCGTATGAGTTGAGTTGCCTTCAGCTGCAACTAACAAAAGACCTAATTTCATCTGGCTTCAACAATAATGGGATTTTACTGGTCTTGGCAATTTAGGAGTCCTGATTTTAGAAGAATAGTAGATGTAAAAAAGGATGAGTTCGTGTCCTTTGTAGGGACATGGATGAATCTGGAAACCATTATTGTCAGCAAACTGACACAAGAACAGAAAATCAAACACCGCATGTTCTCACTCATAGGTAGGTGTTGAACAATGAGAACACATGGACACAGGGAGGGGAACGACACACACTAGGGTCTGTTGGTGGGGACTAGGGGAGGGACAGAGGAGGGTAGAGAGGTTGGGGAGTGATAACATGGGGAGAAATGCCAGATATAGGTGATGGGGGGATGGAGGCAGCAAACCACATTGCCATGTATGTACCTATGCAACAATCCTGCATGATCTGCACATGTACCCCAGAACCCAAAGTACAATTATATATATATATATATATATATAAAAGAAGAATAGTAGATGTATTAATCAGCATATGAGCACCAGAAGCATGGAGGCCTAACACCACGATGTACACCTGTTGCTCACTGACAATCCGGTGTAGCCAGCTGGGGCCCTCCTCCATTCCTGATGCAGAGATCCACGTTCCTGCCCTCTTGTTTCCCCCATCTTGGCACCAGGCTACTAGGAGCATTGTGGGAGGGGGAGAGAGGGAAGCACACTGGCTCTTACCTGCCTTAGCCAAGAAGTGACACGTGCCACTGTCATTTGCAACTTCGTGGCCAGACCTAGTCATGTGGCTCCAATCTAACTGCAAGGACATCCAGCCTCCAGAACTGAGACAAGAACCCACCCAGTCTAGGGTACTTTGGTATGGCAGCCCTAGTGGCTTTCGGCACACGGCAAGCACACGGACTATTTGATGAGCCCTAACTGCTTCTGCCAAGGTGAGCTTGAGGTATTGTACCAGGCTCTGGCTCTGTTTCTCTGTGGTTCTTTTGCCTCTGCCCTGCTTACATCATGAATGCGCTTTGTCCTCAGGTTGGCTTCCCTCCTGCTTGCAAGAGGCTGTCCAAGGGCATTCAGGCTTCTCATTTTTCTATTACTATCTGGGGAGAGAGGCGGTGTTTCCTCCTCCATCCAAACAGAGCTCTTGAGATCGACTTAGGACACACACTGTCTACTCTTGATGCAGTCGGGGTCCATCTTTGGTGCTAAGGGTAGAGCCAGCCTCATCCTAATTAGAATGCAATGCTTGGAAAGGAATGGAATGGATGTGGGGAGGCCGCGACCATACCCACACCACACACCTGCATCCTCTAAAAAATCAGATCCTGCCAAAGCACTTGGCCAGTGGCTGGAAATTCATAAGGTCTCAATAAATATCAGTTGTGATGATGATTATTTAAGGAAAAATGTTGTTAGACATTGGAGCACAAAACAACATTGTCCTAAAGCCCAAATTGGCGAAGGTGATGCCAGATGCTAGAACACATAGTTCCCACATTTGGGATCTTTCATTCTGAGAGGTGGGACTGAGAGAGTGGCTCAGGGACCCAGGGACCTGCGTCATTCATCCTGTGGTCTATGGTGGTGCCCCAGGCTCCCTTGCTTCCTGCTAGGTGGTGGAGGAAGGGAAGAGGGAGGGTTCTGTAGCAGCTTCTTATGGGCCAGCGTGGGTATGGCTTCCTTGCTTTCACCCCCTTCCATCAAGAGGAGCCTACCCTCAACTGCCAGGGAGGCTGGGAGATGAAGTCCAGCCTGCGCCCAGGAGGTAGAGGGGCAGAGTTTGAGAACACAAGGGAGTAGAGAGGTTCTCTCCTGACTCTGCAGACCTAGAGCTTCCAAAGCCCCCCCTTCACTCATTCAGCAAGGGCTTAGGGAGTGAACGAGGAGAGGCCTGCCCTTGGGGAGCTCCCATTCTCAGCCCACACCTGGTTGGGGCACCCTGGAGCAGCCGAGGCCTTGTTGGGCAGACACAGGTCTCCCTGCTGTCTTGCGCACCCCATGGGAACAGAAAAATCTATGGGGTGGTGGTGCCTGGTGGGCGCAAGGGTAGGAGGAGCTGAGGAAGGAACCAGCTCATGCCAAGAGGTAGAGAGAGATTGGACCTTTGACCAGACTGGGGCCTGATATGAGTGAGACAGCCCCCAAGAGCCTCCTGAAACCTCAGGTGGGGGAAGGCTGTGAGTGGGGTTGTGCCTCAGTGGGCAGGGTGGGCTATGAGAGCGTGTGTGGCCGAAGCAGGCACCTGAGGAGATATCTATGAGTTGCCTCCCTCATCCATCCTGCTGCTGGTCAAAGTGGTTTTGTGCATTCACACCCAAGGCCATTGGGCCACTAGATTGGGATTGACGGCGTGGACTCTAAATGAGTACTTCCATATCCATAGGCTCTGAGAAAGACCTTTTCTTTTTGTTAGGTTGTATTTACTCATGTGCTGTAGACGGCACCAGTTGAGTGCAGATGGAACCACCAAGGCTCGGGGCTTGCTGGATGTGCCTTGGCCTCCACAGCAACTTTGTGCTGGGATTCTGAAGGAAAACCGCACCGTCAACAGCACTCGCTCCTGGGGCTAGGTCCCCACGGGCAGCCCCACGTTCATCCTGCTCGTGTCTCCACCACCCATCTCTTGCTGCCTCCATCAAAGCCGCTGTGCTTTATTTCCTGAAATACTCTCAAGTATTTGTTCTTGTTCACGAGAACTGTCCCTGCAGAAATGACTTCTCCCAGGCACAGTGGTGAGTATTGGTGACCTGCTTGCCTTCCCACTGCCTTCTCCAGGAAAGGCAAAGACGTGGAGTCCCTTTGCAGAAAAGAAACTCTCCATGTAGCAGCAGGAAAAGGTTCATTTTCATGCGGAAGCTTTGGACTGAGAGGCGGGGAGAGTCCCAGTAAAAGACTTCAGCAAAAAGCCACATTGTAAAGTGTAGAGCCTTTCTGGGGTTCAGGGGCTCAGAGGTGTCTTCCAGCACCAGGCTCCCTTCTTTTCTCTGCTTGGCCGCCTCTGTGGGATGGGTGCTTTTGAGGCATATCTTCTGCTGGTTGAAAGAAGGCTGCTGCTGCTCTGTCCATCACCTCCACACTCCGCCCGTTTAGAGTCAGGCCTATTTCTCCTCACACGCCTCCCTTTATTAGGGAAGAAAACTTTTCTACATATCACTGCCACTACCCACGTTGCTTCCAGCCTGCCCACCATGCTTACCCAGTTCACACCCCCTCAACTCGACTCCCTGTGTGGTGTACACAGGCCAAGAGGGGTTCTTCCTCAGGCTTGCCCAGGTTCACATCACCTAGATCCCTTCCTCTTCCTCTTCCTCTCCCTCCTTTTCTGAGCTGAAGGCTAGGGTTTTCCTTGGGGCTTGCAATTTACTCTACTCTGTGCCTGGGAGAGCAGGCTACAGGCTGGGATCTCCAGGGCTCCCAGTATCTTTCTGGATGCGTTTAAAGGCTCGGAACTCCAACCCTCCAGGTGTGGGCTATAGGGGGTCAGGTTTTCACTTGCACCTGCTCTCCATTCTCCTGTCTCGATCTCCTGGATCAGGCAAGGCAGAGGCAGGCTGGGTTTGTAACATTCTTTGACCTTCTGGCCTCCTACCTGCGGCTGGGCCATTCCCGTGGGAGGGAGTCCTCCTATTCCAGGGAAGAAGAGTTGACGTTTCTCTGCTCGTGCCCTATGTGCTAAGGAACTTAGAAAATCTTTCTTCTCGGTGAGAACTGGCTTTCACAGGACAGTCACGCTGAGATGCAAACAGATTCCCACTTGACAGCCCCAGTTGAGGAAAGACTTTGTTATTAAGTAAAGTAAGTGTGGGCACGTAGATGAGTGGCTGGCACGCAGGAGCACTCAACACACAGTTGCTGCTGTCACCGTGATGATCATTAGTGAGATAATGGAGCTTCAGGTCAGAATCAGTCCTGTCCCGAGGCCTGGACGAGAAGGGCCTCATCTTGGTCTCCCATGGGTCCAGGAGTCTGTGGGTCAGAGGACATACCCCACTCTCACTTCCCTTCTAGACCGTGCTCCTGGGACCTGGGACTCTGGAATGCCCACTTAAATGGTCCAAAGACAGCTTCTTCCCAGGATCTGCCCTTCCAAGAGCAAACCTGCAGCTGGTTGTGCACTGTGAGGCCCAAGAGGTAGCCAAGGAGTGGCCAAGGGGTGGCAACAAAGTGGCCGTGGCCGTGTGTGTGGACAGTGGATGGAATTTGGCTATGTGAGCTGCACAACCACAGGGGCCTGTTTCTTAGGGCCTGTTCTTGAGACAGAACTGGGCAGGGGGAAGAGAAGGGAGAAAGGAAGGGGTGGGATCAGCTTGTGGACAGGGCCACCTCCTCCCAGACCATCACATTCCAGCATTGTCCTGGGAGCCTAAGACCTCTACATTCAAACCAGGTTTTCCAGGTTGTTAGAAGGTGTATTTATCAAGGCAGGCGGCTGGAACACAACCGAACAGCTTGTTAACTTGATTTATTACTTTTCAGTGTTTAGGCATGTGGTTTGTGGGCCTCCATTTTTATTCGTGCCTTGGGCCTCACCAATGCTAGGATGGGCCTGACTGGAATGGTGTGCGTAACCTGCTGATATTGCACCTTAACCATTGACAAAGCAGTTTTTATTTATATTATCTCGCTCCATTCCCCCACTTAACTTTCAAAACAACCACAGACTGGGGTATTACTATTATTCCCAGCTGACAGTGTTGAATGCTCTGAAGCTAATATACCGTGTAATTCAATCGTGTAGTTTAAATTTCTTTCCTAAAAGAAAAATGATCAAGCCACTGTATACATAAAAGCCAGCGTTCACTCAATGCTGGGATTTTTTCCCTGCAGCAGACCCGTCCTTGCTTGTCCTAAGTAACACAGAGTGGCTTTGTTTCCCCAGGAGGTATTTTCTCAAAGCTACCATTCTCCACGTGCCTCCAATGACCTTCTTTGAAAAATGTCACCTCCCAATAAATACCTGATGCTTGGCAAGAAAGCCACTACAGAGATATTCGAGCACTGTCCTTGTGCTCAGCCCCGCGCCAGAATCTGCCAAAAACAGAAAACTATAGGGCACGGTTCGTGCTTGCAGAGTAGTGAATAGAGCTAAGGAAATAAGAGTTAACAGTGAAGAAACACAGAGTGAGAATGCATATTTTAATGCTATGCGTGTGGGAAGTCTAGAGCAGGGGTCGGCAAACTTTTTCTGTAAAGAGCCGGATTGTAAATATTTTAGGCTTTGAGGGACAAATGATCTCTGTTGCAAGCTGCTCAACTCTGCTGTTAGAGCTCAGAAGCAACCACGGATGATATGCACGTGAATGAGCATGGCTGTTGCTGTGGACTCAGTGTGTCCCCCTCAAATCCATGTGTTGAAGCCCTTAGAAAGGTAATTAGGTTTAAATGAGATCATGAGGGTGGGTCCCCCCATGGTGGGTTAGTTACTTTGTAAGAGAATGAAGAGACCAGAGCTCTCTTTTTCATCACAGCAGGAAGGCAGCCACCTAGAAACCGGGAAGAGAGCCCTCACCAGAACCCCAGCCATGCTGGCACCCTAGACTCAAATTTCCAACCTCTAGCACTGTGAGAAATAAACATCTAAACATTTGCTGTTTAAGTCACCCAGCTGATGGTATTCTGTTATATTAGCCTGAGCTGACGAAGACAGATGTATTCCAGTAAAAATAAAGGGACATTGATATCTGAACTTTATATAATTTTCATCTGTCACAAAGTTTTGTTTTTCTTTTTAAATTTTTCCAACCATTTAAAGATGTTGCAAGTATTCCTAGCTTTCTGGCAATATAAAAGCAAGTGGCAGGCTGACATTGGCCTTTGGGCTATAGTTGTTGACCTGGGGTCTACAGCAGTGTCTCCTGAATTGTTCAGCAGAGCAAAATTACTCATGAGCTATTAATAAGCATTCGGAGAAAATAAGTCAGGGAATGGCTATGCGCTCTACATCTGGTTAGAGAGTCATAATGTGCAATAGCATATTAAAGGCTCTGAGGAGTCCCACAGTAAGGAAACGTCTTCAACATGTGCATGTGGTTTATTGCAGCATTTCCCAAACTTGGTCATGAGAATCCTCCTGCTCCTCCATCTTCCCTTCTTCTGCCGTCCCTCCCTCCCGCTCCTCTTAGACTTCTTCTCTTTCATCCTCTTCTTACCCTTCTTTTTCCTCCTTTCTCTCTTCTCCTCCTTTCTCTCCTCCTCCCTTTCCTCCTCCTTTTTCTCTGTTTTTCTTTTCCTCCTTTTTTTCTCTCTCTTCTCCTTCTTTTCCTTCTCTCTCACTTCTTCCTTCTCCTCCCCTCCCTCCCTCTCTCCCTCTTCTCTTTCTTTCTTTGTTTTTCTTTCTTCCTTTCTTCTTTCTTTCCTTCTTTCTTTCTTCTTCCCCCTTTCTTTCTCTTTTCTTTGTTTCTTTCTTTCTCTCTCTCCTTCTTTCTTTTCTTTCTTTCTCTCTTTTCTTACTCTTTCTTTCTCTCTCTCCTTCTTTCTTTCTCTCTCTCTTTCTTTTCTTCTTTCTCCTTTTCTTCCTTCTTCCTTGCTTTCTAGGTTTTCTTCCTCCTCTGCCACAGGATAGGTATTTACTTGTAGGTTGGATACTCTGAACAGCCCAGACTGGGAAACATCCAGATGCACTAAAGCTGTTGCTAACACAGTTTGGAAGCGGTGGGAAGAGTTTGAGCAGGGTTTTTGCAAGAGCTGGAATTTTAATTTATACAACTTTCTTATGAGTTCAATTTCAGTTAGAGAGAAGTGGTTTCTTTCCTTGTCAAACAATCCTGTCCTCTTGAGGACACATGTCCTCTGCTGTGTCCCTGGGGAGCTCCATCCTGGAATGGAAGAGATCTTTGGCAGAAGAGCTGTGGCTGACTTGGATTTCAGGGTCTGTAAAATGCCAGTGTGGTCCAAAGACTCTTGATCCCCAGCACAGCTTGATCCTTCCCGTCTCAGTCAATGGCCAGAAACAGGATTCATCCTCGATTCCTCGCTTGCCTTTATACCCACATCCAATTCATCAGCAAACCTCTTGAACTCTACCTTCAAAACACATTCTGAATTAAGCACTTCTTATCACCTCTAGCCTAGTCCAACTGCCCCACAGTAGTCAGCTCCCCAGCCCCCAAAGTTTTCCTAGACCAGAAGTCTTCAGAGTGTGGAGGTAAAGAAACCATGAAACCTTTCATTTATATTTACTCATTCCCCATCCTTCTATCTATTTGATAATGTGCACATTGTACATTTTCTAGGGTACATAATATATTATTAAAACAGAACATGTTTACAATTTATAATGTAGGGTTAAAGAGGGAAGCTTCTCCTCTTCCTTTTGACAATTCACTAATATGAACTAATAAAGACAGATTAGCAGGAGGAAAGTCAGGCATATTTATTAACATGCATTAGCCTGGGAGCCATGCAAAATATGAGGATCAGTGAAAGGCCAGATGGTTGAGGCTTTGATACCCTCGTCATAACAGGGAGGGAAGTGGGGAGCTGCAGGCAATTTTAGAGAGTAGTCAGTGATTTTTAGGGTATAGGAATGGGCCTGAAGACCAGACAATGCTTTGCAAATTATTTTCTTTGGATGCTGAATGAGACCAAAGGACAAACAACAGCTTGTGGACGAGTTATAGGAAATTGAGGGGTGGAGCTGAACTGTGAGCAAAGGCCGCCTTGTTATGTATGTTCAGTCTTTCAGGTAATCTCTCAGAGCTGCCTGTAGAAAAGATGGAAAGTTTGTCTGGATGTGGAGAGTCTGAGTCTCTTTTCTAGGGGTTACTCTTTCTTGGTGGTTCAATAAGATTCCTATGGAGGGAGTTTAAGACAATTGAATTTCTTTTTTTTTTTTTTTCTTTTTGAAACGGCGTCTCACTCTGTCGCCCAAGCAGTCGGGGCACAATCTTGGCTCACTGAAACCTCCACCTTCTAGGTTCAAATAATTCTCCTGTCTCACCCTCCCAAGTACCTGGGATTTCAGGCATGTGCCACCACACCTGGCTAATTTTTGTATTTTCAGCAGAGACAGGGTTTCGCCATGTTGGCCAGGCTGGTCTTGAACTCCTGACCTCAAGTGATCCTTCCGCTTTGGCCTTCCAAAGTGCTGGGATTGCAGGTGTGAGCCACTGCACCCTGCTGACAACTGAATTTCTTTTAGCAAGAAGTCTCCTCAATCAAATAAGAAAATTCCAGAGAGAACCCCTCCCTGCATTTGGTGATTGTAGAGAGGGGACAATTGTGGAGAGAAACAAGAGAAGGTTAGAAAGTCTGTGGTTCTGAGGTAGATTTTGAGGCTTTCCAATTTCCTTTAATTAAGGTACACTCATCATTTTAAAGCACCATACTTTGGGGTATTGTCTTCTGAGCCCTAATAGTAATGTGTGTGTGTGTGTGTGTGTGTGTGTGTGTGTGTGTGTAGAAGGAGGGGTGGAGAATTTGGGTTATTTTTGCAAACAATTTGTTATGCACACATAGAATAAAAGCCAATCCTTCTCCTGAGAATAGCTAGAAAAAAAGAAAATATTAAAAATATCTGAAGGCCCTGGACAGTTCACAAGGCAGTGACGAATTTTAGGGACAAGATCTGGGAAAGAAATAAAATACAGAAAGGTGAGCCAGCATTTGTGACCACTTTCCCCTAGATACCCTTTTTCCAGAAGAGGTGGCTGAGAGAGTGAGAAGCTAATAGAGCTGTTGATAGACAACAGGGAGAAGAGAACAGACATTGGCATTCAGGGTCTGCAAGGAACTTGAGACCCGGAGTCCCCTCCCCTACAACTATCTCAGTATTTGGGTTGAGAAAACCACGTAAGGGTACCGCCTAGGCATAAAGACTGACCTGAAATAGTCTGGCCTTTGTAATAAATTAAGCCTAGCTTTGAATTCGTTCAACCCCAGATTGGATTAAGGAGCTTAGGGATTGTTAGGGCCCATAGATTCCAGACATAAGTCAATGTAATTTATCTCTGGAAAAAGGTAACATTTTTCTAGATCTCTGTATTTCGTATATAATGTCTGGCACTCAATAAAATAACCTGGTGCATGAGGAGACAAGACAAATGTTGAGAGAGAGACATATGTTTAAATTAGTGGATTTAAAATAACCATGCTTAACATGATCAAGGAAATAAATACAAGTTGAGGATTTTGGCAGAGAACTAGAAACTATAAAAGAGAATCAAAAGAAAATTTTAGAAATGAAAAAAATACCGAATTCAGATCCCAAGGTTTAATATAGATTAGACACAGCTGATGAGAAAATTGGTGAACTAGAATAATAAAAATATCTAGGAGAAGCACAGAGTGAAGAAATCAGAAAAGAGCCAGAGACATAAGGATACAAAATAAAAGGTCTAACAAGGAGAAGAAGGGAGAAAATGAGACAGACGTAATATCTGAAGAGATAATGATGAAAAGTTTTCCAAAACAGATGGCAGGCTTTAAACAACATATTCCAAAAGGATTCTGAACCCCAAGCAAGACAGATATGAGGAAAACCACACTTAAGTGCCTTATACTAAAGTTGCTGCCCACCAGAGACAGAGGGAAAACCTCATTAAAAAAAATCAAATCCAATTTCCTGAGAATGGCTGGCAAAAACTACATGACCTGGCCCTATCTTTTTAGCTTCATTTCTCACCTCCCACTACCTTGTTTCTTTAACCTTCTTTATTGGAGGCTCCTTGAACATAACAAACTTATTTTGTGGTCAGGACTGCTGTTCCCTTTAGAAAAATCTTCCCAGATATTTATTTGGTTTCCTCCCTCACTTCACTCAGGTCTCTGCCCAAATTCAAGGTCCTTAGAGAGGTTTTCCTGCTGACTCTCAACCTGACCATGGCTCTATCTGTCTTTTTCCATGGCATGATTTTTCTTCACTACCTGATGTGATATTCCATGTGTATTTATGCAGTGGTCGCCAACATTTCTGCACCAGAGAGCAGCTTCATGGAAGACAATTTTTTTCCACAGTGTGAGGGATAGTTTTGGGATGATTCAAGTGCATTACATTTATTGTGCCCTTTATGTCTATTATTATTACATTGCAATATATAATAAAATAATTATACAACTCACCATAATGTAGAATCAGTGGGAGCCCTCAGCTTGTTTTCCTGCAACCAGCTGGTCCCATGTGGGGGTGATGGAGATGGTGACACCAGTAGTGTGCTACTGCTTACGTCCAGTCTACTTTGTGATCTTGTATTGGTTGCTGTCACTGCAGAAAACCCTGCTTCACAAAGACAGGATGTTGGAAATGGGAGCAGGCTTTCCAGTGCTTTTGCGGCAACCTCAGGATATTTCGCCTTGACTTTAATCCAGAACATATGGAGATGTGAAGTTGTCTCAGACATACTTTTAAGGCCAAATGCAGCTGTACAATTGAAGTGCATCAGCTCACTTGCCACCATGAAGCCTACAGCTTAACCATCACTTGCTGCTCACTGAGAAGGTTTTGATAGGAGTCTGCAAGCAGTTGGCTTATTATGGTCTCTGTGCAGTCAAACTTCTTGGCTAACAGGAATCTATATTTGCAGCTGCTCCCCAGAGCAAGGATCACTGCCTCAGCTCCACCTCAGATCATCAGGCATCAGATTCTCATACTCTGTGCAATCTAGATCCCTCGCATGCACAGGTCGTAATAGGGTTTGCGCTCCTGGGAGAATCTGATGCCGCTGATCTGACGGGAGGCGGGGCTTACACAATAATGTCCGCTCACCTGCTGCTCACCTCCTCCTTTGTGGCCCAGTTCCTAACAGGCCACAGATCAGTACCAGGCTGTGGCCCAGTGGGTGGGGACTCCTGTATTTATGTATGATTTTGTCTGTGTCACTAGCATGTGAGCTCCACGAGGGCAGGGACTTTGTGGAGGCCACTACTGTATTCAGAGCACTTAGCATAGTACCAGGCAAAGATAAGTCCTCAATAAATCTTGCTGGATGCATTAATGAACAAAAGAATGAAAGAAGGAAATCTTGGCCCTTGCTAGGTGCTCTAGGCAGGCAAAAGAATTATGCGTCATCCTGCACACTGAGACAGGACACTTCCCTCCGACGGATCCACGGAGGGGCAGACACAGCCCCAGGTTACCAAGGAAAGCAGTTCTTTGCAAGTGGCAGAAGACGTGTTGCTTCCCCTCCCTATAAAAGCAAAAAAGTGTAATGGCAAATTCTGAGAGCCTCTGAGAAAGTCAGGTACCTTTCCAGGAAGCCACCATTTGCTCTGGCTAGGATTACATGTTTTGTGAATTTTGAGTCTAACTTTGAAAAATTTATCATAGCCAATTAATCTGTTTAAAAATCCTAGTCAATGCAATAGAGACCCTTTTTTCTAAGATAATTGAGATGAAACCTAAAAGAGACCGATAAAAAAATTTTAAAGCCGTTTTATTTATTGAGCAGTTAAAGATGAAGCCATCTGTTACCATAATGTTAGTCTTTAGGGAAAAGCCATAAAGACGCCAACAACAAGTAAATATGCCCATAAAATGTCCACCAAGATCCTGCAAAGCTGTTCTTTCATTCCCGTTTTCTCTTTTAGCTACCCTTGGGTAACCTAGGAGTAAACGACTATTTGCTGGTGTTTGATAAGTTCAGAGGTTAAGCGACACTCAGGGTTCATGGTGCTAATATCTGATTTGTTAGATGAGAGTTTCCTGGAGACAGAGAGAGGAGGCCTTGGGTGCTGGGGCCACATTTCCTCTTGGGATGACTTTTGACCCTGTCCTTTTCCTAGGGGTAACTGACACACAAAGCCTTCCTGTGTGGGGCTGGGTCAGTTTTCACCAAGCATCATTATGCAGGGTTGCTGCTGGAAACCCCCAGGACAATTTGGGTGAATGTGTGCTGTGTTGGCCTCTAGTCAGTGACTCTAGTCACGCACCAGCATGGACAGATTTCTGAGAACCCAAGGTGGGAACAGTCATGTGAGGATGTTATCACATGGATCAAGAGTTAGGCTTTGTAGAGAAGACACGCCAAACTGGGACTTAAAAATTCTACTACACGCTGTGCCCATGCTGGCCGCCTGGCTGCCCCTCTCTGAGAAGCTCTCTTTCCCTCCGCAGGACTGCTCAGTCTGTCGCCCTGCCTCTTTTGATCTTCCTCGCAGGTTGCAGATGGAGACGGATCATTTTCACTTTGCAAATCAGTGTGCAGGAGATGGGATGGCAGCATAATGTCAGAGACACCTGAATTCCTGTGCCCTGGCTTAGGTGAATGGGGAAGATCTCCAGACAGTGTTACATTCAATTTTCACCCCAGTTACTCGGCGGGCCGTCCTGGAGTGGTTAGCGCAGACACTGTAATTAGGAGGAAAGATTGCCAGGTGTCCCTGACGGCTCTGTTCCCAGGCGAAGTGACCTGCTGGCCCTAGTGGAAAAGGGCTGACATTTCTGCGTCTGATGAAAAACAGATGCAAATGAGACGCCATGATGGCAGGAACGCTCGTTAACAGGAAGGGCTCTGCAAGGGAGGGCATCCAGGGAAAAAGGCGGGTTTTATTGGTTTTGTTTTTCAATGAAGGCGATTCCTTCATCGACAGTTTGAAATGCTGACAATGACCTGCAGTTCGAGGTTGGAGAAATCACACCAGCAATCTCTGCGTGTGTGAGACGTCCTTACCCCGTGGATGAAGAGCAACCTCGGAGGGGGCTGCATTTGTGGAGGGGGCTGACTTTGCTTTGGAACGAGTGTCTCATGGTGGCCGTTGCGATGTGGGTTGAGTGTGGACTGGGGACCACCACTGCCACCAGTGGATTTAGCATTTTGGCCTCAAAGGCATGCAGTCCCCAGGCCGGCCCAGGCCACCGTTGCCAGCGGGGAAAGCGCCCTGGCACGTTCACTGCTTACGATGTGAACCTTCTAAGTCTTTCTCAGTTCCCCTCAACCTTTGCTTCCACTTCATTGCCCAGCTGTGTTTCTCACTTCCCTAATATCTTGTTAAGGCCAAAGGAAAAGGAACAAATTGTTTTTTTGCCAAAGGTCATCTTTTGAAAAAGCACATGTGGCTTTCAAAGGCAGCAGGAGTCCTGGCCTTGACGGAGGAATAAACTGATTAGATGAACTTTGAGTTGAAAGATACAGGGCAGAGGAAACAGATTCCAGAGAAGCCTTGGGACATGGGACAGGCCTGGGTGTCGGGGAGGCAGTGCAAAGGAGATGGGAGGGAGGGGGTCAGCAGGAGGGCCCCACGCAGGCCCAGGGGAGGGAGGCTGTGGGGAGGAAGAGGCTGAAGTTAGGAAGTGGGAGAAAGAACCCACCTTGGCAGACTTCGGTTGTCTTGGTGTTTGACACGATGGCATCGGTGCCCCCTTTTCTAACTGCTGCAGGGAGGGAATGAACTGGTCCCTGACAGTGGGTCCCCACTCTGCTTGGAGCATGATATCCTCGGGCTAATACCTATCCTGACTTTTAAGCAATTCCTTTTCACAGCGCAGGGCCTCCACAGGGAGGGCAGTGTAGCACCAGGGCTTGTAAACAGGCTCAGAGGGCAGGGGCTCCCAGCACCACCTGGGGCTCACCCTGGGTAGGACTCACCCCCTTAGCCTGGCACATGCAGCCTGAGGTCTGCCCACGGGCTCCTGTGCTTCCTGTCCCGCTCCCTCCTCCATGGTTCCCGTGCTCCAGCGACGGGGCCCTGGGGCTTTCTGGACACACCCGTCTCTCCTGCGCTGCCCCTCCACGCGGAACGCCTGTTACCTGGAGGGACAGTAGCTTTTGTGGTGGGATTCTCTTTCAGATGTTCAAGAATCCAAAAACAAAAGTTCACTTTCAAAGAACAGTAGGTAAAGACTGTGTCAAAAAAGAAGTACCTGGGAGTTTCAGCTGTCACATCAGAAACAGCAGATGACCCATACTCCGGCTGGTGAGACCTGGGTGGGCTTGGCTGCTGGCCGGACCTCTCTGCCCACCCGGCATGGTCTCTACTTGCCAGAAGCCTGGAGAGGTGCCCAAAGACTTCAAGTCAGCCGCTGTCTCCTCACCTTGTCGGCCGCACTCCCCTCGAGTTTCTTCCTCTGGGGGAAAGGATGAAAAGGCCTGTTTATAAACATTGATTGAACTGTTTGCCTATTTCCATTGACTGAATCATACTTTCCTTGGCTGATGTTAGCTCATGGTGTTTATCTGGGCTTCAAATCCTTTGCAATTTAATATTCAATGTCACAATTTCTCCGTGGGCACTTTTCACCATGTGGCTCTTGAACCTCTCATTTTCCCTGCTGTCCTTCCCTGGTGGGTGGTTCTGTGCATTAAATTCCCTCCCCTCTGAAGTTTGTGCTGTAATTCGAGGGGACACATTTTTGTTGGCAGTGAGATTTTGAGGGCCCCAGACAAGCTCCGAGGGATTCGTGTGTGGTTTTGCTGCTTGGAAAAGACAGTGACTTCTCTGGCAACCAAGGTCTGCGGTTACCTCTTTGCCGTTGGTTCCAACCTCAACACCCTCAGATCTGGCCAATAAGAACTTTCAGGGTGACTTTTTCAGGAGAGCAAGTCCCCTCCAATTGCAAACTATCTCATCTGGTGTGTGCGTTTGGCTCTTGTGCAGTGACCAGGACTTGGGAAGCGTCTGCTTTTGGGTGGGCTGCCTCCAGCCTTTTCCTGGGCCGAGGTTAGTCCTCAGCATGGGTGCAACCAGTAGTTAGAGCCCTGAGCTGGGCCAGAAAGCATGGGCAGTGCTTTATATGCATTTATCTCCTTAATCTCAGCAGCCCAGATGAGAAAACAGGAAATACTCAGGAAGGGGTGGGTCTGCCTGGCTCCCAGGACTTCCTTCACCCTTAACCCCTTTGCTCGCCCACTGCTGCCCCTGACTGCCTGTTACTGCATCACATGTGTCCTGAGTTCAAAACTCATGTCCTGAGTTCAATACTGTTTTTTTTTTTTGACGGAGTCTTGCTCTGTCGCCCAGGCTGGAGTGCAGTGGTGCAATCTCGGCTCACCGCAACCTCCGCCTCCCTGGTTCAAGTGATCTCCTGCCTCAGTCTCCCGAGGAGCTGGGATTACAGGCGCAAGTCACCACATCCAGCTAGTTTTTGTATTTTTAGTAGACATGGGGTTTCACCATATTGGTCAGGATGGTCTTGATCTTTTGACCTCATGATCCGCCTGCCTCGGCCTCTCAAAATGCTGGGATTACAGGCGTGGGCAACGGTGCCTGGCCATACTGTTGGTTTTTAAAGAGATGGACACCAAGGAAAATAGCAGGGAAAAATCACCTGCCAGAGAAGCTCTGGTGGTCAAAGTAGAAAGTTGCCAGCTTTTGGGTTGAAAAGAAGACTCGGGGGACATGGGAATAGTCAACATGAAACATGCCTCTTCTAACAGAGAGCAAGGGGCTTGGCAAAATGTCCAAATGGGACAGATTTTAAAATGCAGTTACTTTAAGCTCATAAAGCCTCAGTGAGGAGGGATTAGAGCTTGGCGTCATTCTTGAAAAAGAAGGTAACTGACACTAGGAGGCTCATTTGTGGTTCTGGGTGAAATTGTGGTCTACTCCCTCGTGGGCTGTGTGGTCATGGAGTGTGGAATTCCATCAACCGAAGCTCCCTGGGACATTCCTGTCTTATCTGCACCCATACTGTGACTGTGTACACAGCCCTTGCACTTGTACTGTTTGCATATCTAGGCCTGGGAAGAAATCTGTGTCACCATTTGCATCTGATGACATTGCATTTTTTTTTTTTTTTGCTATATATGTTTTTGCTGATCTATTTTTGAATCATGTTGAGATGTAAACTAATAGATTAGCTGTGGTCCTCTTCATAGGCAGAACTCATCATTCACACCCAAGCCTTCGGAAGGTTCGAAGTCCTACTGGGGGCAGAGAAAGCACGGGGCTGTGATGGTGGCACTGACCATTCGTCAGTCTGCTGCATTACAGGCTGATGGGGACTTGGATGCCCTCCTCCTCACATTGACTAGTGACTTTGTGTTCTTCATTTTCCCCTGTCTTTAGGATAAGCCTTTGGATTGCTTCCAGGTGACAAAGCCCCCAAGGGACCTCTGTCCTATTCCTTGTCTCTGTTATGTGCTGCCTGGCTCATGGGCATGTCTTTAGAGACTCACCTCTCCCCCATTCTGGGGACACGTTGGACAATAATTTAGGAGCAACAGCGACACGCCATGGCTTCCCAAATCTCATAGCAGGTGCATGTCATCACCCAATGGAGCCAGCCTCTTATTCTTCACTTTTCATTTACTCATACTTGAACTGACGCACTTCTAATACCAGGAAAAGGGGAACTTGTGTTCCTTGGTGTCCCCAAAGAGGAAGCGAAACAAATGAACAAAACAATTCCATTCAAGAAAAGAACAGACACGTCTTCGAGAAATATGACTTGTGCTCACAGTTAGCCAGCCTTCTAAAATGAGAACAGCACTCTGCCGGAACCTGGGAGAAGTATTTTTTTTAAGAATGAAATGGGGAAATAAGGAGTCATCTGGGTTCCTTGGGGGTTGGGTTTGCCTTGTTCTTTGGGTTTGAAGATGACTCCCCAACAAACGGATTCTCCATACATGAGCTGTGGCCCGTGGTTGGATGGCCCACTTGCTAACTGGCTTTAAAGAGAAACTGGGAAAAGTTAGTTTATGAGTGGTGTGCTTTGTACGTGACTTCAGATGAGGTCGCAGCCTTGCTTATTCAGTTTAAACTAAGGCAGGCAACTTGCTATTTTTATTCCTCTTGGCTCCTTCCAAAATGGTTTTGTCCTTTCCGCCAGCCTCCTCGCCAGGAGAGGGCTCCTCCCAGCTAGGGAAATGGGGCTTCTCTCTGGGCTAGGCCATGTGGGGAGTGAGGAGAGATATCCCTTCCTTCTCTCTATATGGATAGCTTCTTCCTCTCCTGATCGGTCCTGAGGCTTTTCTTGGGGTTACTGGGAAAGGGGGCAGGTTCATTTGGTGGCAGATGTGGGGAGAAGACAGCAGGCTGCACCTGCTGGGAGCCCCAACTCGCCGAGGGTCCGTCTTGCCTCACCTGGAGTTGGCTGCGGAGGATGGACACAGTGGAAATCTCTGCAAAAGACACCGACTGCTTGGAGCCACTGTCCAGTCACCATCATTTCATAGTGACTATTTTTTTTTTGATACAGAGCTGAGTTTTTGTTGCCCTGGCTGGAGTGCAATGGCGCCATCTCAGCTTACCACAACCTTGGCCTCCTGGGTTCAAGCGATTCTGCCACAGCCTCCTGAGTAGCTGGGATTACAGGCACGTGCCACCTCGCCCAGCTAATTTTGTATTTTTAGTAGCGATGGGGTTTCTCCATGTTGGTCAGGCTGGTCTCGAACTTCCAACCTCAGGTGGTTTGCCCGCCTCGGCCTCCTAAAGTGGTAGGATTACAGGTGTGAGCCACCCACGTCAGCTCATAGTGACTGTTTTATAGAAGATGTGACTGAAGATGTGTCTCTGCAGCCCGACAGCCCCTAGCTGACTGTGGTCTCCCCCGGGCCTGTGTGTGCGTGTGTTCAGCCAGGCCCACAGAGGAAACGCAAGGCAGCCAGGAGGATGCAAAGGCGGGGAGAGGAGGGGAGGACACGCTGTCCAGCCTCTCGCTCTGCTCCTGGATGAGCTGTTCTTAACCACGGGCAAATTCAAGGGTCCTTATGCCCGGATGGGAACAAATTGCAGCTTCCTTTTCACTGACCTCTAACCTGTAATGGAATTTAGCATCTCCTTCCACTGTGGGGTGAGCATCAGACCACGTGGTCACAACAGAAACCCTGGACATCTGCACACGGTGCTACTGCTATCCAGAAATACTGCTTATGCTCACAGCTGCTTCCAAGTGCCCAGTTCACTAGACTTGCTACCAGTTCTTGCTGTTTAAGATGTTAAAGTAGTCCATCTATTCTTCTAACAGAAACGTAATAACTGTTTTGGTAATTCCATATGTTTTAGTATCATTGGTTTCCTTCGGAACTCTCCCCACCTCGTGTTTTCTTTAATGCAGTTAAACACATTCTTCTGAGAAGGAGTTCATAGCATGCCAAAGAGTCATAAAAGATTAGGAGTTTTTTTTGGCTTTTTTTTAAACGTTGTATTTTTAATTTTTTTTTATATGGGGCCTCACTCTGTTGCCCAGGCTGGAGTGCAGTGGCATGATCATCGCTCACTGCAGCCTTGACTTCCTGGGCTCAAGTGATCCTCCCACCTCAGCCTCCCGAGTAGTTGGGACTACAGGTGCTTGCCACTATGTCTAGCTAATGTTTTGTTGTCATTTTGTAGAGATGGGGTCTTGCTGTGTTGCCCAGGTGTGTCTCAAACTCCTGGCCCCAAGAGATCCTCCTGCCTCAGCCTCTCAGATAACGGGATGATAGGCAGGAGCCACTACGCCTTGCTTAACTTTATTTAAATAAAGTGATTTTGTTTTGAAAGTACTATTGTTTGTTCATCGTAGGAAATACAGATCAATTAAAAGGTAAAACACCCACCTTACTCTCTGCACTCAAATGCACTGTGAAGGATTTGGGATTGATCTTTCCTTACTTGAAGGGGCCCTAGTATGCATAGTGTTTGTCACTAGTTTATTATGAACTTCTTCCCATGTTAAAGAGTTTCTGCTCTACTATTCCTTCAAAATGACCTACTTTTTCAAGGCATGGAGTTAGCGTTCATCTCCAATGTATATGTTCAACCTCTTGCTGTTTATACAGTCATCTTTATGAAGTGGTATTTATTTTGTATTCATGAGTCAATATTAATTAAGCCTGAGAAGATTTGTCTTTTAATCTATAAATCAGGCTTTTGTTTCTTACTGGCAATACCGTGACACATAGAAATTAAAAAATCAAAATTGAACCTTCAGAGTAATCAGCTGGGGTAGTTGCTCATTCATGAAATCACTCAGCTGACACTTACGAGCCAGGCGGATGTCAGGGAACTGCCCTGCCTTCCCCACCATGGGCAGGGGGTGTGGAGGAGGAGGAGCAGCGTGGGGAGTGGTCAGTGTCCAGGGGATGGGCCTGAGGGAGGGGAAGGGACAGGGGAGTGTGACCGTCTGAGTTGAGCTGTTTTTGAATTCATGAATCAACTTCCTAAAAAGGTGGGGTGCAGAGAATGTTGTGCTGAGTATAGAAAGTTCTAGACTCCAGGGGGCTTGGTCGTGGCCCTAATTAGTGCTAAGACCTTGGGCACAACATTGCCATGGGTGACCTTTAACTGAGCAGTTACTTGGTGACAGCTGTGCCTGTGCGTTGGGTCCACTGCTTCATTTTGTCTTCCCTACAGCCTGAGAGGCTGGAGATGTTACCGCCGTGTTGCAGAGACGAAGCTGAAGCAGAGAGCACGGACATTTCTGCAGTGACACGATTTCAGTTCACTGCAACCTCCAGCCCCCTGGGTTCAAGCAATTCTCCTGCCTCAGCCTCTGGAGTAGCTGGGACTACAGGTGTGTGCCACCATGCCTGGCTATTTTTTGTGTTTTTAGTAGAGATGGTGTTTCATCATGTTAGCTAGGCTGGTCTCGAACTCCTGACCTCAGGTGATCCACCCACCTTGGCCTCCCAAAGTGCTGGGATTACAGTTGCGAGCTACCGCGGCCTGCCAAACACAGATGTTTCTGAGCCTGAGATTTTCTTGTAAAATGCAAGAGATTCTTCCTTTACTTATTTTGCCGGTGTGTTTTGAGGATTAAATTAGCTACTCTGGGTAAACATACTGAAAAACAGCCTATCTCATTATAGACAATGGGCAGTATTGTTCTTATTAAAGGGAACTAAAGTTAATTTCTGTTGGAAGTGAACACATCATCTTTTCTTCATAGAAACGCACCGTTCCCCTGCCAGGTTGCTGACGGAAGGTGCACCTTCTGGAGGTTTTCTTGCCCCGGATGTTCACTGAGGACCCCAACTGTGGCCCTGGGGGCTCCCCCTTCTTCTTACCCTTGACCTGGACTAAATAGCCCTGAGACAATGCAAGAGACGTCCAAAGCCCTCTGCTCTAGGCCCAACAGTGGCAAAACAGTGAGCGTCGCTGGCTCTAGACTGCCTGCTCGGAGGGAGCACGTCCCAGCCTGGAAGGCCCCTGCGTCTATGGGCAGCCACCTGGAACCAGGGGCCCTGGCGCTGGCTGTGACCCGGAAGAGGCCAGACTGGATTCTGGCTCTGACATTTCCCGTATGTGTGAGTTTGGATGGGCCATTTCACCTTTTATAGTTGTATCTTCCTCATTTGCAAAAAGGGAATAATAATAAAACAACAACTTATTATTTTTTTTCAGAGATGGGGTTCTGTTTTGTTGCCAGGTTGCCGGAGTGCAGTGGCACAATCACAGCTCACTGCAGTCTTGAACTCGTGGGCTCAGGCGATCCTCCCACCTCAGCCTCCTGAGTAGCTGGGACTACAGACATGTGCCGTCATGTCTGGCTGTTAATTTTTTTCAGAGATTGGGACTCACTAAGTAGTCCAGGCGGGTCTCACACTCCTGCCTCTGGGTCTACAGGTGTGAGCCACCATGCACAGTCTAAACACAACTTACAAAGGCGCCATGAGGATCAGATAAAGTAACATACAGCAAGTACCTAGTGTATGAATCTGCGAGGGCCGCCTAACAAATACCACGGCCGGGTGGCTTAAACAATTGACATTTGTTTCCTCCCAGTTCTGGAGGCTGAAGTCCAGGATCAAGGTGTGAGCTGGGTTGATTCCTCCTGAGGCCTCTCTCCTTGGCTTGTAGACGGCGTCTTCTCCCTGAATCCCCACATGGTCATTCCTCTATGTGTGTGTGTATCTGTGTCCTAATCCCCTTTTCTTATAGTTACACCGGTCTTATTAGATTAGGGCCACCCAAATCCACCTGCTGTATGAGTTTCCGGCTGCAACAAACCACTACAACCTGGGTGACTTAGAAATGGGATTCCCAACCCCAGGCCACGGACCAGCACTGGACAAGAGGTAAGCAGTGGGCCAGCAAGTATTGCCGCCTGAGCCCCACCTCCTGTCGGGTCAGCAGTGGCATTAGATTCTCACAGGAACGCGAGACTTATCGTGAACTGTGAGGGATGTAGGCGGTACGATCCTGAGAATCTCAGGCGATGATCCCCCTGTCTCCCATCACCCTCAGAGGGGACTGTCTAGTTGCGGGGAAACAAGCTCGGATCTCCCACTGATTCTTCATTCTGGTGAGTTGTGTAATTATTTCATTGCAGATTATAATATAATAATAGTAGAAATAAAGCACGCGATACACGTAATGGCTTGAGTCATCCTCAAACCATCCCCCGCTGTGTGTGGAAGAATTGCCTCCCACAAAACTGGTTCCGGGTGCCAAAAAGGTTGAGGATCGCTGGCTTAGAACACAGAAATTTGCTCTCTCACAGTTCTGAAGGCCAAAGTCAAGGTGTGGGCAGGGTTGCTGGCAGCTGCGCGGAAGCACGTGCTCCAGGCCTCCCTCCTGTTCCTGGTGACCCCATCCTTCGCCTTCCTTGCAGGGAACCAGCATCTCTCCAGTCTCCACCTCTGTCTTACGTGGCCTCGTTCGCAGTGTTGCCTCTTTGTCTCCTTTGAGGACACACGTCATTGGATTTAGGGCCTGCCCTCATCCAGGATGATCTCATCTAGAGATCTTTACCTTCACCCTTTTTCCGTCTAGAAAGTAAAGTGCAGCTGGCTGCCAGCACTCATGTTTTACATAAACATGCTCTTTGAGGCTGAAGCAAATCTGACGGATTTTCGATGTGAAAATAAAATACAAAAACTGTTCTTGGAGTTATTTCTACATAGAACTAACAATAGAATCATCTAAACTGTCAGAATCATCTGTTTCGGAAGAATTGGATTCATCAAATGACTCTCTGGCCAATAACTGTTCAAGAACCACGTTAACACCACGTGCAGGAATGCTACGTTTTCTAGGATTTGACAATTTCTAGCACTGGAGAATTACTATAGTTTGTAAATGGAAATACCAGTACTAAAAACAGAATGCTGTACATAGCAGGATGTGTTTTGTTTCCAAAGTCAATATACTAGAGCAATTTGAAAACAATAATAAAAGCAAGGTATTTTGTAGCAAAGTAATCTTGGGGTAAATGCTGCCGGAGAGTATTCTTGGGCAAGTGGGTAAAGGGTTAATGACATCTACAAAGACCCTTATTCCAGTCAAGTCACATTTAGAGGTTCTGGGTGGATATATCTTCTGGTGGGGACACCATCTGACCCACGGCACCCAGGCAGCTCCTACAAATGCTGATGTCAGTTTGGACCAGATCAATTACATTACAGTCCCTGAGGCCGGGATCCTGGCAGGGGATGTGTTTGAAGCTCTGGGTGACTCCCGCGTGCAGCCTGGGGTGCAAAGGCAAAGGGAGGCTTTGTGTTTTCAGTTGCCTTTTAAATGTCTGAAGAACCCATTCTGATACAGGCTCAGTGGACACCCCCTTCGGGGAGGGGCTCAGTGTGGTTTGTGCCCAGCCTTCCAGTCTCGTCTGGTTCTGATCGGTTTGGGGTGGGGTGTGTGTGTCCTTTTCTGGAATGAAGCACATGAGCGAGCAGTTGTGGCCACACCATGCCCCCATTCAGTGTAATGTGTTATTTCTGGCTTTTCTACACCAAGACAGCCTTGGCTTCAGCGAGGCACTGTTTGTTGCAGCCGGGGAGGGCCGCTTTGTAATCCGAATCTCTGGTGCTCCCGCGAAGGTCTGGAACAAAGCGCTTCTTCAGTCCTCGACGTATTCACAGTTTTCTCATAAGAAACTATGAAGTCAGTTTTGTTGGATTTGTCAGCTGGGTTTCCAACAGAGTGCTTTTGATCCACAAAAGGGTTATTCAGCACTCCCTTCAGTCTTAATTAGCTGCAGACCCTCCGGATGGCTGCCCGGCGGGCCCGGAGAGCCCCCTGTCTGGTTTCCATTCCGCCCTTGGGCTGTGCCCTCTGCGGCGATGCCCGCTGGCAGCAGACCCCCAGCGGCAGGCTCTGTCCCTGCTTCCCTAGCTCAGACCCCAGCTGGCTCCTCGTGGGGTCAAATCAGAGCAAATTTTAGCCTCAGATGTCAACTTGGGGCTCAGTTTCCCAGAGTGCCATCTCAAACTGTTGGTCCTGGATCTAGTTCACTTTTAAGGAAAGGGGTGGGAGCCTGGCTGGAGTCTTGCACGGGGAGGGGCTGGCCCTGTCTAAAGACAGGACATGAGTGTCTGAGAGCACCAACCTGGCACCAGCACAAGTGCCAATCCAGGCTTTGCCTCGGCGGCTATAGGGCTTGAGCAACCTCTTAACTTGTCTGCATGACTGTCCCCACCTGCAAGGTTATGATGACAGCAGTACCTATCTCGGGGCCAAATGCGTGGGATGTAGTTAGCTCCAGGGCCAGGAAAGGCTCATCATCATCATTGTAACCGTGTTGCAGCTGTGACTGTCTCTGAGAATCATGTTTAGTTTAAGAAGCACAGTTTGATCATCGAAGATCAATGTAAAGGAAATCGCATCATTTATTTACACTTCTGGAAGGACATTAAGGGAATCCGACATAATTCCCAGCACCCCTTCTCATTTCATTTCTCCTTCTTCCGGCATTCCAGTTTTCCCACACTCTCTGACTGCATTCTTCTGACCTCCTTTCCAACGCCTCCCTCCAGCCATGACTGAAGCTCTCTTCTTTTCCCAGTTCTCCTTGATCTCCAAACTCAAATGCCCCCTAACACAGGATAAGAGCAGCGTCCTCCTGGGAGGGTGCAGGAAGGGCAGAAATCTACACTGTAGAGCCAGGTCTCTCCAGAGTGGGCCAGGGAGGGCAGTGGCTGAGGTCACCTGTAGGTTAACAGTTATTTTGATATTGATAATATGTAGTGAAGCTACAACTTGAACGCAGGTCTGTTGAAGCCAATTCCAATTCCAAGGTCCTTCTCCCTGCCTTTATGTATGTATGTATGTATGTATGTATTTATTTATTTTTTGAGATGGAGTCTCGCTGTGATTCCCAGGCTGGAGTGCTGTGGCATGATCTTGGCTCACTGTAACATCTGCCTCCTGGGTTCAAGTGATTCCCCTGCCTTAGCCTTCTGAGTAGCTGGGATTAATTACCTGTGTGGATTAATTACATGGAGGTCCATGCCCAGCTAATTTTTGTATTTTTAGTACAGACGGGGTTTCACCATGTTGGCCAGGCTGGTCTCAAACTCCTGACCTCAAGTGATCCACCCGCCTTGGCCTCCCAAAATGCTGGCTTTACAGGCATGAGCCACCACGCCTGGACCCCTTCTCCCTGCTAAACAGCAGGTTGGAAGGGCCTGTACCTTAGAGGCAGGCTAAGTGTAAGGCATGGTTTTCCGAGGTGGTACTGCCTTCTTGTTTTTGTAAAGGACCTAGAGCTCACTCCTAGGCTGCTGGACAGACGCCCAGTTGATCTGGAACCATCCTCAGGGCGTGTAAAGATCCAGAGCCATTCATTGGCAACCGTGGCCCTGTGGTTTCTCGATTTTGTGACTGGCCTCTATGCTGCTCTCCAACACTGACTGAGAACTTTCATAATCGAAACTCTCTGGGGTGCTGAGCAATTTGAGGGAATGAAAATAAAACACTAAATATTGACCCTGCCCTGATCAGACTATCATTTTTAGTAAGGAAATAAAACAAAGGTTCTAGAGAGCCCCAAAGTGCCAAGTACTGAAGGTGATGGCTTCTTCCCCTTTGGAGAGCGGGTAGTTCGGCCAGGGCTGGCAAGGGCTAGAGAAGTCTCCTGGCTGAGGGGTGTTTGAGCTGGTCTGGGAAGGGTGAGGGAAGAGTGGAATGAGACTGTGAAGGGGTGGCAAGGGCCTGGAGGACCCCGTGTATCTGTAAATGAGTAGGACTGGAACAGAAATGCGGATGTCCCAGCAAACATAAAGGGGACCCCCAGTTTTGTTCAGAGCCATCACGAGAATGAGCAGTCCGCGTTCATATAGGAGCCGAGGGGTATTTGTTCTGTGCTTTAAGCTAGTAGAGAAAGCATACCCCACATTGGACATTGCACTCCTGGGACTTCGAGGCTAAATGCATAAGGGGGGCAATTCTTTTGTAGTTGCAGAGCAAGATAGATTAAACTGGAGCTGTGAGAAGTTAGCCAAACTGAGGGCAAGGCCTGCTGTCTCCTCATACAGGAGCCTTCCCTGCAAATATAGGTGCCCAAGGAGCTGTGTCCTGGCCCCTGGGAGAGGGAGACAACGGACAGCTCCTTCTGGCCCAGGTGGGGTCTCCTGGGCAGTCAGTGGTGAGGAAAACTCATCATTTCTCTTGGAAGCCAGAGAGAGCCCCAGTGCTGACTCAGCACCAAGTACCACATTCTAAGCTGTGAGCAGGACAAGTCCATGGCCTTGGGAAGCTCACAGTCTACTCCAGTGGGTCTCACCTGGAGGGCGGGGCCCCATCCTGAGTTTCTGACTCAGGAGGTCTGGGGTGGGGCCCAAGAATGTGCATGTGTAACAAGCTCCCAGGTGACACTGATGCTGCTTGTCTGAGGACTGCACTTTGAAAATCACTCATCAAAAGTAGGATCTCAAACTTTAGATGCCTGAGAGTCATCTGGCCTGGTTTCTAGAGATGCTGATTCATAGACTGGGGTAAATGTAAATGCACTCATTTTGACAAGTGTCCCTGGAGATTCTGATGCCTATCAGCATTCCAGAGCCATGGGCATGTGGGGGTGCTTGTTGAATTGCAGCTCCCCAGAGTGGGGAACTGGCTTCTGTAGCTGTGGGACACGGTCTGGAAGCTATATCTTTAGCAATCACCCCAGGGATGCTTGTGCTGAGCATGTTAGAGTCACTGGCCGGAAGGTGGAGAGGAGATGGGAGCGGGGGCTCCTCCTTCACCGTGGAGGAAATGTCTGTTCTCCCTTTGTCAAGCCCTGGTTATCTCCCACCTCCCACTGCCAGGACTGGCCAATTCCAGCCACCAGCATGGGTCCAGTAAGTGCCCGGCTGTCCATCTTGTTATACTTGACACCAGCAAGCTGCCCACACCATTTGGTATCCTCAACTGTGGAAACACCCAGAAGATGTCAGGAAAATTTTGACCTTGCTCAAGCTCAACAGGGCTAGGTCCAGAACTTCAGCATCCCCTGCCCCCCAACTTTCAGCTGCCATTGATTCTTTTCTTGCTAGGAGACTCAGTGGGCCTCTGCGTCGTTTTGTATCCTTACCTCCAATCTCCCAAGAAAGTAGAGACGCTATCCAAGGGCTGATGCTATGCTGATGCTCATTCAAGTATATGCACCTGAATTCTCACTCATCTTGCACTAACAAGGTTTACGCAACCTGCTGCGGTGAGTCACGCCACTCCCACCTCTGCCCCACCCCCACAAACCCGAGAGATAGACGCTAAACATCAGAGCTTGCAAAACAGAGCGCCTTTTAAACAGGGTCTTGCATTCTAAGCACAAATGTTCTAGCTCCACCCCATGTAATTTTGTGACGAGTAGTTTAGGGCGATTCCCTTCAAAGAAGTTCCAGAAACTGGAGGGAAATTTAAGAGATCAGAAGACAGGGGAAGAGGACAAAGGGTTGTTTTTGCTGGAAAGTCCTTTGGGGGGCTATCATGACTGCAAAACAGAGAGGAAGGATAATTCAGTCTCATGCAGCAGGCGTGGAGCCCGTGAGCCCTCTTTATCCTGCATTGAACCAAGGGTGGGGTGGGGACTCAGATGCCAACCCGACTTCTACACACACTGGTGGGCTCTGTTTTTGAATCTGTAAAATGGGAGGAAAGTGTCTTTCCTACTCCCCACACAGGGAGATGAGAAGACTGGCATGCATGAAGCTAGCTTCCTTGGCATCACCAGGCCACCAGCCAGGCCCTGCCCAGTGACAGGGGCCAGGAGCCAGAACCCTCCCTCTCCAGGCATTGGATTTTATTGAGAGTCCCAGCTGGAGAAGCAGCAGGAGGACTCTAAGCGCAGCAGCGGGTTGGGAAATGGAAATGGCTTATGACCTTTAGGCATGCATTTTTGCAGACATTCTGGGGAAAGTGGATGGTCCCGCGTTGTGACCGTTAGGTAGTGCTATTGTTTACCTTTGCCTGGCTTATCATGGCACTGGGACAATGGGGGTGCAGCACTTCAAACTTGTAAGAAACCAAGGGACTCTCAGGCCAATAAACAAGTGCATACTTCTCCTAATGATCAGCGTCACAGGGTGACCCATGCACCTAAGTTCATACCAAGGGACTGGGCAGGGGTGTGGGAGGCGGGGCCAGCACAGAGCACATGCGTGGCACATGCCTGCAGGTGCAAGGGATGCCAGCACCTGGAGAGGCAGCCCAGCCAAGTGGCGGGACTTAGCATCAGAAGACAGCTGTGAGGCTTTGCTCTGCCACCAGCAGATGGATTGCATGACTCTGAACAAAGCATTACATTTCTTTGAGTTTCAGCTTCTTAATTTAAGAAATGACAACATACCCAGCTTGCCAGCCTAGCAGTTGCGGGGTTCTAGTGCAATGGCTTGCATACTGTCTGTAAACTGTTATGTGAGAAAAAAAAACATTTATCATCAGCCATTTCTGTTCCGCAAAACGCTTTGAGTCAGTTTAGTTATTATAAAGTGTGAATGTGGCAAAGATGCTGATGGATGCTGAGCAGCAACCATCTCCCCGCAGCCTCCCTCGGAATCTGCACCCACCTGGCCCACAGCCTTGGTTAGGGATCCCCTGTGTGAGTCAGCCCCATGAGCTGAGTTTTTGATGAAGGTAGGGGGTTCCTTCCTCTTTGGGTGCTATGACCTCTATGAACCCCTTATTAGAAGAATGCTTTTAAATGTATAAAATAAAATAGTCTGGATTACAAAGGAAATCAATTACATTGATATATAGTTACCCAAGTAATTTTTTTAAATTTGTGCTCTTAAAAAAATTCATGTTTTCATAGATCTGTCAACAGTCCTGATAACTACTCTCATTTCCATGTAGTGATGGGCACGAATGCTCTTCTGAGATTCCTGGAACAGAAGCAGTGTTATATGAAAGTATGTGATTTCTAACTGGTGGCCAAGTGTCAGGTACTGTTCTTGCTTCTGTGGCTTGTGGTATACATTCATGATGGAAGAAAATACTAACATTCAGTTAGAGATTAGTGAAAAAAAGTCATCGTTTCTCTATGCAAGTTCCAGACTGCTGGAATTCTGTCCACAGACAGGACACTTTGGGAGTTTGTGATTAGACCCCTCAAATGAGAGCTTTCTTACCAGGAATGTCTACCTGGCACCTGTGCTATACTTTTCTCCTTCTTCTTATGGAGAGAAAGGAGAGGGAGAGCTGGTGCTGAGGGTGGGGGACATGGAGACCTGAGGGTTTTGATGTTCTTATGGTAACTTAGATGGATGCCATCCTGTTTGACTTGGGGAAAAACTGAGCACCTGAAAAAAAGGAAGCAATAGACACCCAAAGTACAGCGCTCCCAGCAGGATGAATGGACAGGGATTGAGAGAGGAGCCTCTCAACTGGGTGGGACATCCCCAGGCCCCGCTGTCCTAACCACACACAGGCTGGTAAGGATGTCTGCCTAAGATTCTGGGGCTCAGATATTTTTCTGTAAAAACAGGCTGTTTGGTGACTAAAATTGCTTTTTATAATGTTATTTGTTTTTAAAATAAACCTTAGCGGATGTCTTTGTAAGTGTTGTAAAATAAAGATTGTATTCTCTAGGCTGATATTTCGCAGGATTTGTTGCCATTTATAACCGCCGGGTGCTATTAGACATGCTGAATGCTGGAAGAATCAATACTCTCATCTTTGGTTCCTGAGAACCCGACTCAGGTTCACAAAAAATCAGAACTTCCTTGGGTGCGAACTTTGCTTATAACTTTGGCATAGGGGGCCAGGAAAGTCTCATGGATGCAGAGAGGCATCAGTGGTACTTATTAGAGACTTTTTCAGATTTTAAAATGATTTCTTAATTGGAATTTAATTGTTACGTTTAGAATTAATTTTATGCCCTTGCCTCTTCAAGAAATAAATGAACACCCCATTGCTTTCCATCGGGAAGGCCCTTGCTGGCTGGCTTCTCCTGCCCTGCCTGCTCTCCCTGGCAGCACAGTGGGGCCACAGGATGCAATTGCCAGCTTTCCCCTTTCAGGGGCTCCAGGAGCCCTGAGAGCCGCTCCTGAAGGGTGCATTGACAGTGGCTTCAATCTTCCTGACTGCAAGTCACAGCAAGAAGCCCATGTTCTATTGTGTGTGCACGTATACATATGTGTAAAACCAAAAACAATTTAACAAAATAGGTATATACATACATACATACATATGTATGTATGTATGTATACATTGCATATACATATATAATACTAGGAAAGGTTTATCTGAATAATCTGTTTTTAACCCTTTTTTTTTTGAGAGAGAGTCTCATTATATTGTCCAGGCTGGTCTTGAACTCCTGTTCTCGTGAAATCCTCCCACCTCGGTCTCTCAAAATGCTGGGATTACAGGCATGCGCCACCGCACACAACCAGTACATACTCTTGCCATACACTATGCACACTGCACGCCGACATTGTTGATTCTAGTCTGTGTAAGTGTGTCTGTATCCCTAGGTAGATGACATAAGCAGGTACACACATGTGCATATTACTGAAAAAGTTAAACTCAATACAGTACTTCCCCTAGATGTGCTATGCCCTATGACGTATTCTAATTTCATTTTTATCCATTGGAATGGATTTTGTAACCTGGAATGGAGTTGAGGGTTGCGACTGTGTACAGTCTGCAGCTTGAGAACAGGATCTTGCAGGTGTGTGGGCAGGAAGAGGTGAAGCCACATACTTCTAGTGATACGTATTTCAAGGAGGCTCTTGCAGGGGTGGGGTGGGGACGCTGCCTCTAGCGGCTTCTGCATTTGGGTGGCTCAGCTGTGCTTCTTCCTCTTTTCTCCCAGGCCTGACCTCTGTCTGCCTCCATTTCCTCTGGACTTTAATTTTTTCTTTGAATCAAATCCGTAGACCCACGTGGCACTTATGAGCCATCTCTGCAGGGTTTCTACAGCTTCTTCTATTCAGCTGCAAGAGAGTGGCCAGGTGGGAAGGCTCCAGGTGGCCAATAGAGGTGGGTGTCTCATTCCATCCCGCAGCCATCCTATGAAATCGGTACTATTCTAACCCGGTTTTACAGTTGAGGAAACTCTGCCTCCTCTAAGAAATGATATGCCCCAGATTCCCCAGCTAAAGGGAGAAAGAGCGGCTTTTCAAACCCAGACCTGCTAGGTCCCAAGGCCTGCGTTTTCATCTCTGTGCTGTCCAGACTCTCATTTGCCTTTTCTGGAGATGAGATTTTTTTTTTTTTTTTTTTTTCTGAGATGGAGTCTTGCTTTGTCGCCCAGGCTGGAGTGCAGTGGCACAATCTTGGCTCACTGCAACCTCTGCCTCCCGGGTTCAAGCGATTCTCCTGCCTCAGCCTCTTGAGTAGCTGGGATTACAGGTGTGCGTCACCACTCCCATCTGATTTTTGTATTTAGAGACGGGTTTTCACCACATTGGTCAGGCTGGTCTTGAACTCCTGACCTCATGATTCACCCGCCTTGGCCTCCCAAAGTGTTGGGATTACAGGCATGAGCCAGTGTACCCAGCCCTATTTGTATGTTTTTTTGTTTTTTGAGACAGGATCTCACTCTGTTCTGTTGCCCAGGCTGGAGTGCAGTTTGTAGTCATGACTCACTGCAGGTTTGGCCTCCTGGGCTCAAGCAATCCTCCCTCCTTAGCCTCCTGAGTAGCTGGTGCCACAGGTTCACGCCATTGTGCCCAGCTACGTTTTTTAAGTTTTTGTAGAGATGGGATCTCGCTATATTGCTCAGGCTGATCTTTAACTCCTGAGCTCAAGTGATATACCCGCTTCTGCCCCCAAAGTGCTGGGATTATAGGCCTGAGTCACTGTGCCTGGCTGAGACCATGGTTTAAGCAAAGAGTTCTGATAATTTTCTTTCCTAATATCTTCTTCTTAATGGGAAGCAGCTCCTTAGAATTCAGTTGCAACTTTGCCCAAGTTTGGGAACATTTCAAGATGTGTTGAGTGTGAAATTGATTTTGTTTTGCTTTTCAGAAATACCAGGAGTGAGAAGAGCTGCAGTCAGTGTTTCTTTGTTTGGTTGCTATGTCCTCATTTTCTTACCTGTTCTCTGTGTACCTGTTTATGGTGGGGGTGCCTGTTGATATTGACTGCTTTGAGGGAGGTGTGTAAGCATACTGGTGAGGTTTAGTTACTTCTGAGGCGCAAAGCACTGTCCAGCCATAGGGTAGGATACCCTGTGTAGGTAGTGAGCTCCCCATTACTAGAGGTATCCAAGCCAACTTGCCCAAGAAAACCTCCTGGAATGCATTATTTTAAATACCAAAGATTTAGCATAGTGCCTGCATACAGTAAGGATTGCTGTAAATGCTTGTTGGGTGAATGAGTTTTTGAGCCTGAGTGACCCTTTCTCCCCTGATAAATCTCAGAAACGGTGAATGTTAGAAAGAACACCAAAAGATTGGTCAAGGTACTAATCAAACTTTCATTCTCAAAAATCACCTCTTAAAAATCAGCAGAGAATGCAACCCCGCTGTTCATGGCACAAGCACATCCCAAGATTCCACATATTTGATAATCAGATTTTTTTTGAGATGGAATCTGGCTCTGTCACCCAGGCTGGAGTGCAGTGGCACAATCTCGGCCCACCACAACCTCCGCCTCCTGGGTTCAAGTGATTCTCCTGCCTCAGCCTCCCAAGTAGCTGGAACTACAGGTGCCCGCCACCACACGCAGCTATTTTTTTTTTGTATTTTTAGTAGAGATGGGGTTTCACCGTGTTAGCCAGGATGGTCCCGATCTCTTGACCTTGTGATCTGCCTGCCTTGGCCTCCCAAAGTGCTGGGATTACAGGCGTGAGCCACCATGTGCGGCCTCATAATCGGTTTTAAAGGCAATGCCTTAACTCTCTTCTGCCACGGGCTAAGTCCATCTCCCGTGCTCATCCTCATGGACAATAGAAAGCTGGGTTGGAGGAGGTGCCTCCCGTGTGAAATGGGGCACTTGGAAGAGGCTGCATCCACTGGGCTTGTCCTAGAGCTGGGGTTGGTAAGACACAGCCTGAGGGCCAAATCTGGCCCTTTGTCTGTTTCTGTCAATAAACTTTTATTGGAGCACAATAAACTTTTTACAAATTGTCTATGGTTGCTTCATGCTACAAAGGCAGAGTCCAGTTGTTGCAACAGAGACCATATGGCTTGCAAAGCCTAAAATATTTATTATCTGCTTATTTACAGGAGAAGTTTGCTTACCTTGACCTATGCGAAAAAGATTCAGAATAAAGGCTAGAAAAACAAGAGGATATCATGATGAAGATGCACAGCAATTCCATTCCTGGGTATTACACAAGAGAGCTGAATTATTCCATTCCTGAGTATATACGCAAGAGAGCTGAAAACAGCACTCAAGAAATAGTTCTACACAAATGTTTGTGGCAGCATTATTCATGATAGCTAAAAAGTGGAAGCAACTCAGATGTCCATTATTGGATGCATGGATAAATGAAATGTAGTCTCCCCATATACTGGACCATTATTCAGTCATAAAAAATAACGAAGTACTGACACACATTACAACATGGATGAACCTTGAAAACATTATGCTAGGTCAAAGAAGGCAGATACAAAGATCACATGGGGTATGATTCCATTTATATAAAATGTCCAGAATAGGGGCACTCAAAGAGACAGAAAGCAGATTAGCGGTTGCCAAGGGTCAGGGTGGGAGATGGGGGAGGGAGAAGGGGGAGTCACTGCTTAATGGCTACGGGACTTTATTTTGGGGTGCTGACATGTTTTGGAACTAGATAAAGGTGATGGTTGCACAACACTGTGAATGCCACTGAATTCTTCCCTTTAAAATGATTAATTTTATAATGCGTGAACTTTGCTTTAATTAAAAAGAATAATGGGGGTGCTAAGTGGTATGATGACATTCCAGAGGGTCACCTACAGCCTGGGAGTCCTTGATGCACCCCCATCCCCACATGTATGCTGTATCTGTGCGTGGTGCATTGATGATGGTTCTGAGTCCCTTATGGGAACACTATGTACATTTCCACCTCAGAGTATATTTCCATGACAGAGGCAGGCAGAGTAAGGCCTTCCCTCTTTGGAATTTCTCCATCAGGTATGTCCCATCTACTGCTGATAAACTTCCCCATTCCAACATTCGTGGTGCTAGATTCCTGCACCTGCAATAGTTCTTAGGTAAAAGACATGTTTGCACAATATGTCCATGTTAGGATGTGCGTACATTTCTCGGCATAGTTGGGGGTAAGCAGGCAGGGGAGTCAGAGAACAGAATGGAAATGCGTTAACAAAGAGGGTCTTCTTATGGGGTTCTGAAAAGGACAGGATGGTGATGGCTTTGGGGACGGTCAGAGAAAAAGTCCATGGTCAGAGATAAATGGGCAATTAACATGATGACAGGGGTCTTAGGTTGGGGAGGAGTGAATTTGTTGAAGGCATGGTTGCTGTGCTGTGCACCACTCACATCGTGAATAGGCACATGGAGTTCTTGAGGTGGTATAGTACACAGCCTGTGCAACTGTACACGGTGGTCTTGGGTTAAAATCTATTCAGCAGGCCAATCGATTAGCTTACTTTGTTTTGTCTCTTAGATGTTAGCATAATATAAACAACTTCAATGCTAAATACCACAATTTTGGTTACTGATGATAAAGTATGTTTTTCTGTATATTTATTAATCAGAAACCAAATTCTTATTAATGCTGTTAAAACATTTCTGTTAAAGTTCTTAAGCAATCCTGTAAAACGCTGCAGTCTGTCAATTTGGCCAATTTAGCATCTTGGTTATTTGGTCAACTGGTATTAATTGAACAGATTTGTGAACAATGCCCTAGGTCCTGGCCAAAGCTGTTGTCTGGCAAATGTTGACAGTTGAGATTCTAGGTGTACCGCAGTTTGCACAAGCCTAACTCTTTTTGATCCAGGACAAATAAAAATCCCAAGGAGACAAACAGATCCAACTGGCCTCAGCAATGAGAGAAGCAAAAAACAAGGTCCGGCTCCCTGTCTTCAAGGGTCATGTGCTTTGTTGGAGAATGTTGGGGCTATACTGGATGGGTTTGGACAAAATCAGGCCTCTGTCCCATCACCTCTGGCCCACAGGGGCAATTCTGGGAGCCATTGTGCTCCCTTATGGTCTTTGTACTGAAGCCAAAGTAACCATGACTCATGGCAATGGTGAGCTGCACTGATGGATCATGGATCCTCCTTCAGAAACTAATAAATGTTAGGGCCCCTCTCCCCAGACAAATGTACACCTGATAGTGTCTTAGTTTCAGGGCTGTCATAACAAAGTACCACAAACTGGGTGGCTTAAACAACAGAAATTTATCCACTCAGTTCTGAGGCCAAAAGTCAGAGATGAGGGTGTCAGCAAAGTTGGTTCTTTCTGAGGGCTGTGAAGCAATGCCCTGCCCAGGACTCTCCTTGGCTTGTCTGTGGTCTTCTCCCTCTGCCGCTTCTCGTTGTCTTCTCTCTATGCACAGCTCTGTGCCCATATTTTCCCTGCTTATGAGGACACCGGTCATATAGGATTAGGGCCCACCCTAATGACCTTACTTTAACTTGATGATCATCTCTCCAAATAAGGTCACATTCCAAGGTACTGGGCAATGTTAGAAAACTCTAACATATCTCAGCTGGGTGCAATGGCTCATGCCTGTAATCCCAGCACATTGGGAGGCTGAGGCAGGCAGATCACCTAGGTCGGGAGTTTGAGACCAGCCTGACCAACATGGAGAAACCCCGCCTCTACTAAAAATACAAAATTAGCTGGGTGTGGTGGCACATGCCTGTAATCCCAGCTATTCAGGAGGCTGAGGCAGGAGAACTGCTTGAACCCTGGAGGTGGAGGTTGTGGTGAGCTGAGATTGCACCACTGCACTCCAGCCTGGGCAACAAGAGTGAAACTCCATTTCAGAAAAAATAAAATAATAATAATAATAATAAAAGAACTCTAACATCTCTTTTTGGAGGACATGTTGAATTCATAACAACTGACAACATAAATTTGCCTGTGATGTAGAGGACTCAGAGAGCCTAGTAGTTGCTTTTTTCCATAATACTTCTTTTCCTTCCAGCCCTTGCCATGGCTTTTGTGGGGTGTTTTTTCCAACCCCATAGATGTTAGACTTGGCCACATGACTTGCTTTGGCTAGTGGCAAGTGAGCCTAGGTGATGCAGGCAGGGGGAGCCTATTCATGTGCTTGTGTGGCTTGGTCTAACTTCTTGGGCCCCTGCCATTTCCCATGAGAAGAACATGCCCCAAACAGCTGGCAGGTGAGCCTGGTCCCAGAATGAGAGACAGGTGGAGCCCACCTGAACCCAATCTACAGGCCAGAGCAGAGCTGTCCCAGCCAATCTGCAAAAATGGAATTGGGCAAGAAATACATGTTTGTTGTTCTAAGCCATAAGAGTTGGGATTGTTTGTTACGTAGCATTATCACTGTAATTGCTGACTAATACAGTGGATCAGGAGCCTTGAATTTAGAAAATTCCTGCTGTGCTTTGTGGGGTAATTAATGGTTATAACTTTGTTGTGCAAATTATAGGTTTCTATGAGATCATGATGTAGTTGAGCACTCTTATTTTTGTAGATGAGGAAACCAAGATCTTGAGAGGTTCAGTGTCTTAGTCAAAGTCACAGAGAAGTGACTGTGAGCCAGAATTCCATGCAGCTTTCCTGATACCTTTTGCATGGTGGTATCACTGAAGACGCTGGTGGAGAACTGGAATGGAACTGGAAAGCCAATTTGTGAAATTTCTTCCCCTAAGCATTGGCTTTATTGCCCTTGTCAAGACCTTTAAAAGGGACATTAATGAGCAGAAAAATAAATTTGAATCTCATCTCTTGGTTCTCCTGCCCTGGAGAAAGACCTGGGCAAAAAGTGGATCAGCTAGGGGCCTGTGGAATAGTGGGTGGGTTACAAACAGGGAGAGGACAAGGAAAGGGATAAAGGGAATTTGGAAGGAAACCCTTAGTGGAGTGGAAAGAAAGCTGAACCCTGTACATGAGAAAGGAGGAAAAAAATGGAGATTAGAAAATCAATGCAGCTGATGGGAGAGAGATTTGGTTCCATACAAGCACACCTTTGGAATCAGCTGCTGGTGGGAAATTAAATAGTCCCAAATTTAATGGGGTTGGTTCATGGGGGCTTCAGGCGAGTCTCCATCCAGCCTTCAAGTTGCTAGGAGCAACAATTGTTCTTTAAAAACCACAGTCTTACAGAGCTAAAGACAGCAGATTTGACACTGGGTATTCCTAAGGCCAAGTTGGAAGAGGATCCAGACGATGGCTCATACAGCACACACAGAATCAAAAACAATCTTTCGAACCAGCCAGACACTAATTAAATCAAAGCAACACTGGAAACAGCAGCATGTGGCAGAGGAGAGGTGCCAGGCCAAAGGGCTCTAGTCACTTACAAGCGAGTTCGGCAAAGTATAGACCAAGGCATCTGTCACTTTTCAGTGATGGAAGCAGTTTGTGCTGCAGCTTATGTATTATTAGCTACATCTGTCCTCAGACTGGTGCCATCATTTGTGAGGCCCCGTGCAAAATAAAGATGCAGAACCCCTTGCTCAGAAATTATTAAAAATTTTAATACGGTGACTGCAGAGTTTTGAACCGATTGTGGGGTCCTTCTGAGCGCAAGGCCCAGTGTGGCTGCATGGGTCATGCACCCTTGAAGCTTGCCCGTCTGTTCTGAATAGTTTAGGGTGATGACACTCATTTCAGGTCGAACAATTCAGTTATGGGCATGCATTAAGATGATGCTACATTTTCAACCACAACATAGGTATTAGGTACATTGCAACAACAGAAATTTGTGACATAGGTAGGAAATGCAAGAATCAAGCTTTCTACTCCAGTTAACTGCTCCTTGGAGCAACTAATTTTCTGCTTCTTATGGTGGAAGCAGAAGTGAGCTGACGCCAAACAATGAACCCTGTCTTTTGGCCCAGCCCCATGGAAATTCTCCCAGCCCGCCCTGTGGCACCAAACACAAGTCTTTTCCAGGCATTTTAGAGTATTTCAAAGATGCCTATTATTTGGGGTTGCCAGATAAAATATGGGATACCCGGTTCAACATGAATTTCAGATAAACAGTAGAATTTTTTTTACTATGTCTGGAGGACTTACTTATAAATAGTATACTAAATACTTATACTAAAAATTATCTGTTGTTTATCTGAAATTCAACTTGAACTGGGCATCCTCTATTTGTATTTAAATCTGGCAGCCTATATAGAATGCATTTATAAGATGCTGTGACTATACATGGTCAACGCCAGATCACTGACACATACTGGGGGACCAAGGTGGGATGACATGTGGGAATGATGGCAAGAAAACCCCAAAATAGTGATGGGAACTGTTAGAATTCAAGTCTGTATTTAGTCCTGGGGCTGCTGTAATAAAATGCCACCAACTGGGTAGTGGAAAACATCAGAGGTTTGTTCTCTTGCTGTTTTGGAGGAGAGAAGACCAGATCCAAGGTCTGCAGAGCTGTGGGGAGAGATGGGTTCCAGGCCTCTCTCCCAGCTTCTGGTGGCCCCAGTCATTCCTTGGCTGTGACAGCCTAAGTCCAGTCTTCTCATGGTTCTCTGTATCTCCCCATGTAGTTCTTCCTTTGTGTCTGTGCTCACATTCCCCCTTTTTACAAGGTCATCAGCCATATTAGGTTAGGGCCCACCCGAATAACCTCATTTTAACCTAATTACCTCTGTAAAGACCTTACTTCCAAAATTAGGTCACATTCTGAGATATCAGGGGTTAGGAATTCAGTACCTCTTTTTTGGGGACACAATTTAACATTGTCCCAGGACTGTCCAGAGCTTTGCTATTCTTAAACTTCATGGGATGGCCTGCATTTAGAGAGCTGGAGAACCCTTCTGTACCTGGTCTTTGTGTAATCAGTCTTAACTAATGACAGTTCAAAGAGGCGACAGCCGCAGTGAATCAAGAGGCATCAAATCCCTGAAGGGCAGCTCATTGGAGGACACAGGCGTGGAGAGGCCCATGGCCATCCATGGAGTGTCTATTCCACACGCCACCCATTGAGCTGACATGTGGAAGTTTTCAAACAGAGTGGCAAACTCGCAGCTTTACTTCTGCAGAGTAAACATTTCTGGCAATGCTTGCTTCATGGGAGCAGCCCACGCATTTTGCACAAATGTTACACAAGCAGCCTGTGGCTTTGGAAATCATGGATGGAAATTATTTGCAAATTCCTTTGGAGCCGTATAACAAATGTTTGCCTCAGTCTTGAAGCCTTAAACAAACAACTCCTGTACTTCAAAAATGTCTGCTAATGAGAAAGACATTTCAGCTGAAAGAAAAGAAGTGCTCATTAGGAAAAAAATGGACTGGATTGTGTCGATCAAGCAAAGGATCAGCCTGGGACGCTAACCACGTTTGTTGCTTTTGTCAGAAATTGGGGTGATAGTTGGTGTTCAGATAATATTATGTTGAATGGACTTGTCATCTTAACAAGGATGGGCCTCTCATATCTGGAATTGACTATGTTAAATCAAAAGGCACGATATTATTCAAAGGAAGCCTTGGTCATTGTGTGGGACAGGTAAATATCCAGCTTTGATCAGCCTTCTCTCTTGCTACTTCCTAGTGAGAAGAGGTGGATGGATAAGACCTTTTTGGAAGGCTGATAAATTGCGTATATTTCCAAGGAGAAGGCAAACGTATAAAAACATTTCTAAGAGCACTTTCAAGAGTTTTAGCTTTAATGCTTGTAGGGTCTTGTAGATCAGTGCTGCCCAATAGAAATATGGGGTGTTTTTATAATGGAAAGTTTTCTTGTAGTCACATGTTAAAAAGTAAAAAAGAAATAGTGAACTTCCAGCTTCATTCATGTCCTTTGACTAACACAGGAACAGAAAACCAAACACCACATGTTCTCACTCACAGGTGGGAGTTGAACAATGAGAACACATGGACACAGGGAGGGGAATATCACATGCTGGGGCCTGTCAGGGGTTGAGGGGCAAGGGGAGGGAGAGCATTAGGACAAGTACCTAGTGCATGCAGGGCTTAGATGACAGGTTGATGGATGCAGCAAACCACCATGGCACACGTATACCTTTGTAACAAACCTGCATGTTCTGCACATGTATCCCAGAACTTAAAGTGAAAAAAAAAAAAAACTCCGTGAAGTCAATTTTGGTACATAGCTTATTTAACCCAATACATCATAATATCATCTCATCATATATTTGGTATAAAAATGATTAGTGAATGATTTTATCTTCTTTGTCTCATTCTGTCTTTGAAATCTTGTGTGTATTTTATATCTACAGCACATTTTAATGATAACTTGCTGCATTTCAAGGGCTCAACAGCCACAGGAGGTAGTGGGCATCGTATTGGGCAGCTCAGCTTTAAATCTTTCCTGCTTGAAGTGTGGGCTGCAAGGACTAGCAGCATCTGCATCAGTGCGGCGGGGGCTGTTAACATGCAGAATCTCAGGCCCCGCCAGACCTGCTGAATCTGCATCTGCTTTTTAACCCGGTGAGAGGCTCTGGTCTAGGGAGCTTCTCTTCAGACCTTTGAGCCGCAGGAAGCATGCATCCATTCCATTTCGTTGCACTCGGGGAGGTGGTGGGTTATCTCAGTTCTTCTATTTTCCCGAAGAGCGATTTCCTGAAGCTTTTCTGCCTTTCATGGCTAAGTTTGGATTCCCATGCATGGGACTCCTGTAAATTGCAGTTCCATCCTGTGAAATCTACGTGGAGGTCAGTCCACACTCTGCATCTTCTGCTCATTTGCCTACTGATGCCGGGATAGATGTGGTCACGGCAGACACGCCTGTGGCTGGAGAAGGAAGCCTGATGAGGATGAGGGTGCATTGATGGAGCCTCCTTAGGTGTCTAAGTGGAGCATTGGGTCTGTGTGTGGGTGCCTCTCGCTGAGCTGGACAGCATGGCTGGAGCGGGGTCCAGGAAAGGGTGGCCTCGTTCCTCGGCAAGTCCTCTTGGTGTCTCTGTTTTCCCATTGATAAAAATGGAGCTTACAGCCCCAGAGGGTGGTGTGTTGAGATTGGAGAAGACATTTGAGAGCCACCGGGGAGTGATGGAATGAGGTCCAAATGCTGGAAACCATGCCTAAGTGCAGACGCGATATGGAGATGTCGGAGTGACGGTCACCAGGCAGGAAATCCAAGAAATTCCCAAGTTTAAGATTTTACCAGAAAGGTCAAATCATCCTCAGCGGGGAGAGCAAGAAGAGGAAAAACAAAATAAAACAAAACCACGAAGAAACCTAAGAGGTTACGGACAGAACTATCCAGCCAGATCTCCCAGGGTGTCAATGACTCCATGGGAGAGGAGAA